>OY754972.1:35680477-35977977 GCA_963576475.1 Molanna angustata
TATAGCGGTGACATCTATGGAAGTTTGTTTGTGGCTTCATAGCTAGGTTCAGAACCTTTCAATGTGTTCTTTCTTAAAGTATAAAAACTTTAAGAAAGTTATATAGATGTCAGTAGATCATTTCATGATTGAACTGTTGCTAGGAATATAATTAGGTATTAAAATTTATTATTTATTGAAAACGTATTATTGTTCTCTGTTGGATTGGAACAATAAAAAGTATATGTTATTAATGAAAATTAACATAGGTTCATTCTGGTAACGTACCTCTAATAGATATTATCTAATCTGAATCTCAAACTTGTAAATTGTACAAACGATTTAAGTGTAAATATATTGTAATTTAAGTAAATTACAAGAGCAAGTCTTCTTCATTTCAAAACTCCTAGATTCCACAATTCAACAAAAAGAACTCTCTCATTAGAATTATAGAGGGATTCCACATGCATCCATACTTGAATCAAGTTTAATCATAGACAACATAATTTCTATTCTGATTATCACCTGCTTTAATTTCACCAATGAATGTAAACCGTTTACTATTCGAATAAAATTTATGAAAATATGTATGTAAACAAAAAATACATAAATGTATTTCCATGAACCTTGAATCTTTCACTGTTGAGTAGGTATTGGGTTGGTATTCAATACCTATACTGTTGTGTATTGATGAAGTTGTCCCTAAAACAATCCAATTCTAAGGTATGTTTACTGGTATTGAACAAGGGTTTCCATAATATATGTAGTTACATATTCTTTCAAGGAACAACATTTTCATAAAAATACGAAGGCTGTGGGTCGGGTTTATATAATATATTGCGGCCACGTTTTACTGCGGCCCTTTGCAGCCAATGACTACCCATAAAAAATATTCTCAGGGGAATCCCCCTATGATGTCTGCTGCTGCCTTCACCGCTTTCCGCTTCCACATCCAGCGACCTTATTTTATTCAAGAATAATAAAGGGTGTCTCAAAATAAAGTTTAGGTATATTTATTCGATTAAAAAAAAGTAAGCACTGTATCGAAAAAATGTTTGATAATTATTTAAGGACACAATTTGTGAATTTATTTCTTAAAAATAATATCGTCCAAATGTAAACCCTCGCGTTCGCAGCACTCATTTAATCGAACAGTACCTAAAATTACTTATGACGGCTCGGCAAGTGGACTCAGTGATGGCTACCATTTCGTGACGGATATTTTCTTTCACATGCGCCAGGGAAGTCGGTTTACTGACTTAGACTTCAGATTAAAGATAACCCCATAGCGGTTAAATCAGGACTGCGTGGAGGCCAATTTATGTCACTTCTCCTGGAGATCAATTTGCCTGGGAAAATTCCACGAACTCGTGGCAGAGATGTATTGGACGTGTGTAACGTTTCTCCGTCCTGCTGATACCATGTTCTTTGGTTATAGCCAGGAAAGTTTTATAGTTCAGGCACCAAGAAGTCGTCTAACATCTCTTTTGAAATTAAAATTTCTTTTGAGACACCTTGTATATCAGGAACAATTTCGCTTCTGCAATCGAGTGCATCTCTTAAAACATACATATTATATACATATATTTCTCTACAGTAATGCTGACACGCCCGGTCTTTTTTTTATCAAGCGATAATTTGATTCAAACCTATCAGTAGTTTTTTGAATAATACCATACCATACATACATACATACCATCACGCCATGTCCCTTGCGGGGTAGGCAGAGAGAACCGAACGCCACATTTTTCTATCCTGGCATGTCTCCCTCGCTTCGTCCACATTCATGCATCGTCTCATACATGCTCGTCTATTGCTCACACTTCTAACATTTCCGTCTTTCAAAATTTCGTTCACATGTTCGTGCCATCCCTTTCTTGGGCGTCCCCGACCTCTCATTCCATTCCTTTCCGCTCTGTATATTTTCTTCGTCAGGCGCTCCTCATTCATTCTCCCCATGTGACCAAACCATCTCAATGTGTTCACTTTCATTCTAGTAATGACATCTTTCTTCATCTTACATTCTTTCATTATGTCCTCATTTCTTACCCGGTCATACATCGTTCTATTACAAATACTTCTTAACGATCTCATTTCAACTGCATTTATTCTACTTTCATGCGTCTTCTGCCATGTCCAGGTTTCACTTGCATACGTCAAGGTTGGCACTACGACGGCGTTATGAATGGCAACTTTGGCATCCTTTGATATGTTGCGATCATTCATAATTGGTCTTAGTGCTCCATTCACTCTGTTTCCTGCCATAACTCTTCTTTCGATCTCTTTATCGAGTCGTCATAATACCATACCATACCATACCGTTATGCCATTTCCCTATTTGGGGTAGGCAGAGAAAACATAACGCCAGACGCCTCTCTCTTGACATACGTCTCTCGCTTAATTCACGTCCATGCATCGTCTCATACACGTTCTTCTTTTATTATTACTTCTAACGTCCATCTTTCAATTTTTTTTCGTACTCTAGATGCGTTAAGCAATATTTTTTTTATTTTTTGACCTAAAATTAATTTAAATTATCTCTATACCCCCCCCAAGGATTTTTATACGAAAAAAAGGTTGTAATCAATTTATAAGTTATGTTATCTTTAAATAGGTCTGATGGCGGAAATTGGCAGGACAACCAATTCACAATTCTATCTGTATTATGCATAATATATAGAATATACCATAAAATCGAATATTTTTTTAATTGCATATACGTAAACATTGGATTTTTTTCTATACCATGTACAAATTACGTAAAAAAAATATTTTCCTCCGCTACTCCACCACGACCCTCGCAGAAAGGTAAGTGAGCGACAAAAAGTGCACAGCACGAAGAGCAGTTTATGGAGTACTTCTTTGTGCAAAAAGAACTATCGACGAATGTGACTAGAAACATACAGATTGGTAACATACATAAAATTAAGTATGTATAAAATGAGGTCTACATAATATCGGCCTATCGCTTCGATCTGCTCAACGTACTACATTAACCCAATTCACAACAACCACAAAGTAAAAAACAATCGTTTGTCGATGACGGGCTCAATTTTTCAGCTCTTCCTTTGAAGTACGTTCAGCAAGAAGACAAGAATAATTTGAGTCCTGATATAACTTCGTCAAATTCGCTTTCCATTTTCAAGAAAATACCAAAGCAGGGATATATTTCCGAAAAAACCTGATCCTTCTTCTTTTTCTTCCTTCCCTTTGCTACAGAAATATTTACTAAAGAAGGTTTATTAATCCCTAAATACCTGATCTCGATTTCATCTTTTCTTTCCCAATCCTTCTTTTTTTGCTATGATGTATATTTTCTTTGTTCTTTTCTAGCTTTCATTTTTTGTTGATGTACAAAATACAATAATTATGTCACTCTATAATCTGATTGGTTGGAAGGAATTGCCTAATGGCAATAAGCCCGCCAGTGTGCATTATATTTGTTTATATTGTGTACAAAAAAGTAAATAAATAAATAACATAAGGTGAACTACATCCAAGGCGGTCTATGGCAGAACTATGAACTAGTTGTTTTTTAATTTTCTAACGATTGTATCTTGATTGTATATTAAATGCTTATATTATTATATATCATCACAACCACATAATGTATTATTTTCTATTAGAATCTAATATGAATCTCGTCAAAATATTTAAATTACATACATTTGTCAGATATCACAAGTATATGTATTTTGGCATTCAATTTTCACACGAAAAACGTGACGCGTATTCAGCTGAAATTTGATTGAAAACGACACTGATTTTTACATAGAGTTTCTTCAATTTCAAAATAACATGTTTGAAATTCAATTTGATCCTGTATAGAGAGAATTGAATAGAAATTCTAAAATTCCAAACTGAAATGTTGAAGTGTGCTTTGGATGGAAAATCCTCTCACAAGCTTACTATGATCGAACATAAAAGAATTCAAATAAAAAATATCGTGAAGTATTTTTCTATATGCAGTGATGTTGAAAATCATATCACTTATTTGAAATTTAAATAATAACCATGTGTAGAATTAATAACCTCACTACTGAATATGTGAAGACAGGGGAGTCAGACAAGGATGTATACTTTCGCCCATGATGTTCAACCTGTACTCGGAATTCGTTTTCAGAAATGCCCTAAAAGATGTTGACATAGGGATAAAGATAAATGAAAAGGCTATCTCTTCTTCTTCTTCTTCCTATCCTTCCCTCCACTGCTGGATGTAGGCCTCTTCCATCTGTCTCCATTTTTCTCTATAGTAGGGTTCTTAACGTTTAAACATCCCTATAATCTAAAATAATGTGATAAAATTAAATATTTTAACTTAGAATCATAGCTTTATTCATTGCGAATGCCTATGGATACATTTATGTTGATAACGTAATTTATCTAATAAATGTAAATACTTAAATGAAAAAAGGCATTTGACCCGCTATGCCCCGTGCATAGGGGTAAAGTGGGGTCTCCTATGGGGCATTGTGGGATGGTCATAATAAGGAACGAAACACAACTTCCAAACAAAATAGTTTTGTTTCTTAGCAACCTAATGACAGTTTAAAAAAAATAAAAATATCAACAACACTTTAGCATAACAAATTCAGTACAAAAAATTCAGTACAGTGTTCTTTTAGTTTTTTTATGACTAGAAGCTCGTTTTCGTACGGTGATTCTGTGATGATTGCTGTTTTCCCTCGTTGCTTACTAACTCTTTTGCTTGTTCTGTTCTCCTTAGGCACTGGCATTATTTGTTCTGGAGTTGTTGAAAAAGGGGAGCCCCACTTTGCCCCAGGTGCCATACCCCACTATGCCCCAGCGGCTCGTTCAAAATTAAACACAAACTTACGGTATCTCACATGTGATTCAATGACCTTGTGCTTGTTGATTAAGAAGTCCGGAAGGGAACTGATTCATAATAAACTATAACACACCACAGTACACACGTACGTTTTAGAAAGGATTGCTGTTCAATTTCAATAAAATTTTTAAGAAAAACATTAGTTTTGATATTTTTGTTTATATCACACAAACGCGTACCGAAATGGCGTGGCTCGCGTATGGAGGTCACGAACCGGCTAACGACAAATCAAAGCGAGCTATTTGACAGTTTGCACAGCGTTCGTTTCGAGCTGCATAAGGCTCGCCCCGCTATGCCCCGTGACCCCGCTATGCCCCACTCTCCCCTAATTGGTTCCACAGCCGGGCTTCGTGTATTGTGAACGAGTAAGTGTAGAAGGATGTATGGCAAGACCTATCACATTTCGGAAAATCGGCGCGCGCACAATCGGTGACGTCACGCCAGGTATAAATGACGCGACGGACCGTTGATCGGCATTCAAGTTCGTTCCTGCCTACCAGCTTCTCCCCTGACCGGAATTCGTTACGACCCAGCCACGTTCCTGAAGTCGTTTAAATTTATCGAGTTTTAATATTTATAATCTTCGCGTAATACCAGTATCATGTGTAATTAACTTTGTGAATAAATCCAGTAAGTTTTAATCTTTGAGTTCTTATTTATATGTCTATTTAAATACCCAATTCTATTGTCGGTTACAGTCGTGCATGGTTAAAGAACACGCAGAAGTATTTAGCCGATCAACTGGTTCGATCCCAGAAGTCGAGCTCCTCATAAAGACACCCTCTGCACGGCAATAGTAACATTGGTGACTCACGACGATTTTAATGTATTTTTGTTTGAATTTTTAGCATATTTTAGTAAAAAATTGTTTTGTTACATATTATTCCTCCAAATTACATATACATTTCTTTAAAGTCATTTATAACATTGATAAATAACATTGGTATGGTCATTAGTTATTTTTTTTCCTCATAGTAGTACGCTCTATTTTTTTCCGTTCGTTTTTATATACATCGCGGACAGTAGAATTGGGTAGGCAATAAATAAGTGTAATTATTCTCTCGAACCGGTGGCAGGGACGGATTTGGATCATCACGGACAGCCAAATACCGTGAAAGGTATGTGTAAATTTTGACAATAATTTAAATTTTTCCAACGCAAAAGGCCCCGTGATTAAGCGTTAATTTTTTTTATAATGAATCTTCGTAATAATCAAATGTAGTACATGTCATACCTTATGGTATTTATTTTTTAAAAAAATTGTTGTATGAACAACTATTATTTTATTTTATCGCATTTTAATCGTATTTTATTGTAATATTTTAACATTCTAAAAGAAGTAATATTGTGTGAATTTGGTGCAGTTCGCACAAACATTTTAACAATTTAAAAAAGAAAAATCAGTGTTTTTTTTAAAAAAATTGAAAGAAATCATTTTAACATTCTTATTCTTACAATTTTTAAATAACTTATAAATCTTCATTGTAACCAATTGTAACATAAAATCAGTTTCTTTTTGTAAAAAATAGTGTTCTCACAAATTACAAATTACACTATCGTAATTATATGTACTAATTACTTGTGTTTTTTCTTTCATATGAAACATCGAATTGGAGCAAAAAGCAAAAACCCAATCATTTTGATTGAAAGCTGTAACTATTGTAAAAAAAAAAGAGGGAACAAAGAAAAAAAAACGATAATCAAACTTGGATGAAAAACTAAATGTGAAATAAAAGGAGCAAAAACCAGAGAAAAGATTCAAAAAAAATTCAACAAGCTAAGTAATATTGTTACTATTTAGTGTGTCATTCTTATTTTAAATTCATTTAAAAAAGCCGTTGCAGTAAAGTATAATTTGTTTTTTTGAATACCTACTGAAATAAAAATTGCTAAATTCAAATTTAAATCGTAAAACTAACTTAATTTAATTTTTATTTGATTAAAAACATCAATAATCATTGTAACATTTTTATTTTACATTAAATTAAGTGAAATTTTTATTTAGTTTGAACAATGCCTAATTATTTTGTTGTTGAAAATTGAATTTATAATATAAACATAGACGATAGTCGAATTCGCCTAGCGACAAATCGTCGTCGCATAGTGCGAGCAGTATTATTATTATTATTCTCACCAAATAATATACGCCGCAAAAATAAATACTAGTAGCTACTGTCAGTGGGAAAAAAGATACAAAAAACCCGCCCTTTTAATTATACGCAGTTAAGCTAAACGGAATTAGCGCAGTACAATACTCCGTATATATTTTTAATGTTGTGCAAATATTAATGAACTGTATTTTCAGAACGATTATTAAAATATTTTATTATTATTTAACTGTAACCATTTAATAATATAGCAAGAAATTAAGATCAATTATGTGTACAGATAATAAAAAACGATAATTTCCATTTATTAATTTAATCATAAATAATATACATATGGGACTTAGAAAATTCCAACTTTAAAAAAATAATCATAAAAATATTTTTTCGCGAATAATTTGAACAAAATACTTAAGTTTTACAAATAAATTTTATTGTTATTCAAAAATTTTATTTATTTATACAAAAGTTTTATCGATATTCATTTTTTTTTTAAAAAATTATACTTTAATAATTTTAAAAAGAATATAGGTAGTGCATCAAATTTTAAACAAAACATTTAGTAGCAAAATTGGATTAATTTTTTTTTCTTTTCCAAAAATTCAAAGCATAACAATTTTAAATTTTCTCACATTTATGTTTCAAAAGTCAAGCAAGCTTTGAACAGTGGTAAGTGGAAAAATATTCTCATCTTTTAATTTGAATTGTAATCATGGCAACGGAGAACAAGGACAACACGAATACATTTGACAGAGCTTCATATCAACAAACATCAGATGAATCAAGAAACGAAATTTTCGCAGCGAACATAAAATTACCCACAGTATGGAAGGACAAAATCTACCTATGGTTTATAACGGTGGAAGCCCAGTTCAATTCTGCAAGGATCACCAAAGACGAAACAAAATATCAACACATCTTGGGAGTACTGGACCCCGATACAATCTCATGTGTGGCTGACGTCATCCAATACCCACCAACAAAGGATAAATACCAACATTTAAAAGAAACCTTATTAAACCGCCTTCAGGAATCTGAAGAGAAAAGACTTTCTCAACTTCTACATGGAGTACAGCTTGGTGATAGGAAGCCTTCACATTTACTTCGACACATGCAGAGCCTTGCAGGACCAACCTTAGCGAATGATGCACTTCTTAAAAGACTTTGGATCGAAAGATTACCACATAGAGTACAGGAAATAATCTCGGCAATAATTACAAACGACATCAGCGTGCTCGCGCAAACGGCCGATCGGATCTTGGAAGTAAACGAAAGAACAGAAATTCAGTCCATTAATTCACCATCCACATCAGCAAGTAGTCAAGCTCACCAGAGTGATTTAGTCACTAACAGCTTACTTCACAGCATGCAGCAACAAATTCAACTATTGACAGACAAGATCGTCAGATTGGAAATTGATCATAGACAATCAAGAACACAGTCAAGACCTCAACATAATAATAATTGGAGGAATCGTTCAAGATCACGTTCTCCAAGCAGGAATCGATACCAAAACTACAATAATAATCACCAAAATAGGAATCAGAAAAATTACTATGACAACAGAAAGAGTAATAACAACAACGTGAAGCAAAACAACAATTATAGAAGAGAAGACATTTGCCATCTACACCAAAAATTCGGAACAAAAGCATTTAACTGCATAGCACCATGTAAATTCAACGATCAGGAAAACTAAAATTGCGGCAGGTGTGCGAGACGTCCCAGTCGCAGTTGAAACATCGTCTCTTCATTACAGAATTAGTAACAGGAATTAGATATCTCGTAGACACTGGAGCTGAAATCTCAGTAATACCTAGATATTTCAGAAATGACAAATCAATAATTTCAACAGATAGCATCGTCACTCCACTTTATGCAGCAAATGGTACTGTAATACCTAGTTATGGGCACAAAATAATCAACCTGAATTTGGGACTACGAAGGAGTCACAAATGGAAGTTTATCATCGCAGATGTCACAAAACCCATAATAGGAGCTGATTTTTTGGAATATTACGACGTTTTAGTGGATATTAAAAGGAAAACATTGATTGACAAAGCTACAGGAATGTCAACTAGAGGGATTGTCTACAAAACCAGTATAATGAATATTGCCACGGTTCATTCCACATCAAAATTTTACAAAATAATTGAGAAGTACCCAAATATCACTTGCGCAGATTTGAACCCAAATCGCATATAACACAACGTTACTCACCACATCCAGACGAGGGGACCTCCAGTCACAGCCAAAGTCAGGAGACTCAATCCACTTCAATTGGAGATTGCTAAAAAGGAATTCTCTTATATGGTCGAACAAGGCATTTGCCGACCATCCAAAAGCAACTGGTCCAGCGCCCTACATATGGTCAGGAAATCGGATGGAAATTGGCGTCCGTGCGGTGATTATCGCAGACTGAATTCAATCACCAAACCTGACAAGTATCCAATACCTCAACTACAAGATTTCGCACATAAACTTCACGATGCGAAGATCTTCAGCAAAATAGATTTAACCAGAGCTTACCACCAAGTACGAGTAGAAGAAGAAGACATTCCAAAGACCGCTATCATAACCCCATTTGGATTATTTGAATTTCTAGTAATGCAATTCGGACTTTCTAACGCAGCTCAGAGTTTCCAAAGGTACCTTCATAATATTACCAGAGATTTGGAATTCGTATTCACTTATATTGACGACATCCTGGTTGCCTCCAAAAACATGGAAGAGCACGAAAAACACCTAGACTTATTGTTCGAAAGGCTATCTAAAAATGGTCTAATTATCAACCTAAACAAATGTAAATTAGGAGAAGAAGAAATTGAATTCATTGGTTATAAGATCAACAAGAATGGAAGTTCCCCAATCAAGGAAAGAGTTGAAGCGATAACCAAAATTGAACCCCCAACCAACGCAAAAGGTCTTCGAAGATTTTTGGGGATGATAAATTTTTACAGGAAGTACCTACAAAACGCAGCTGGGACCCAAAAGATACTTTTTGATCAGTTAAAAGGTTATACAAAAAACGACAAAAGGAAAATTCAATGGACAGAAGAGTTAACCAAGGCCTTTGAAAAATGTAAAAACGACCTGGTACAAGCGTCGCTTTTAGTACATATTGACCCCACAGCCGAAATATCAATTATGGTCGACGCCTCCGATACAGCAATGGGTGCCTCCTTGCAGCAAATGAAAAATGGAGCATGGCAACCCATATCTTTTTTCTCAAGAAAATTCAATAATCCACAGTTAAAATATAGTACTTATGACAGAGAGCTGACAGCTATTTACGAAGCAGTGAAATATTTCAGACAACAATTAGAGGGTAGAAACTTCACTATCTTCACAGATCACAAGCCACTAATATTCGCCTTCACAAAAAATAAAGTAAACTCACCAAGACAGGAAAGACAACTCGACTTTATCAGCCAATTTTCTACAAGCATTAAACACATTCCCGGCGAGGACAATATAGTCGCAGATACATTATCTTGAGTTGCCGAAATACAAATCACATCACATATTGATTATCAGCGAATGGCGCAAGAGCAGGAGAAGGAAAGTGTAATGATGGAAATGCATGAAAAATCATCACTGCAATTAAAGAAAATTTTGGTACCTGGCACCAATAAAATGTTATGGTGCGATTTCTCGACGAACGTAATACGACCATTTGTTCCCGAGTCAATGAGAAAGGAAGTCATTTTAACACTCCATAAAGTAAGTCATCCCGGCAGCAACGCAACATTTAAAATATTGAAGCAGAGATATGTTTGGCCTGGCATGGAAAAGACTGTCAAAGATGTAATAAGCAATTGTATTGACTGCCAAGCATCTAAAGTACACCGTCACACCATAACACCGTTACAGCAGTATAAAGCACCAGATGGGAGATTCAAAAATATTCATTTGGACCTGGTTGGCCCCATTCCTCCTTCAAAAGAACACACATACCTGCTAACAATCATAGATAGATACACCAGATGGCCAGAAGCAGTTCCCCTTAAAGACATGACAGCAGAAACCGTCGCTGACGCTTTGATGCTTAATTGGATCGCCCGTTTCGGCGTACCCTCTTCAATCACTACAGATCAGGGTCGTCAATTCGAAAGCAACTTATTCAACAAGTTAACCAGCAAACTTGGCGTGAGACATCAGAGAACTACTGCTTACCATCCTCAGTGCAACGGAATTATAGAGAGATGGCATCGTACCTTAAAGACATCATTGATGACGATTAACAATACCTCCTGGACGAACGCCCTACCACTGGTACTGCTTGGTCTTCGTTCAGCAATCAAAGAAGGCTCAGAATTTACACCGGCACAGATGACCTATGGAACCACCCTCAGGCTGCCTGGTGATTTTTTTGAAAGCTCACCCACAGCGGAACCTGACACGTATGGACACAAGTTGCAGAAGATGATGTCAGAACTTCGTCCCATCCCAAACTCCAATAACAACAAGACGAAGACGTTCATACACAGACAAATGAAAGATGCCCAGTACGTTTTCTTGCGAAATGACGCAGTCCGCAGACCTCTTCAACGACCCTATGACGGACCCTACAAGGTGCAAGAGATGGATGAAAAAACTGCAATAATCATTATTAATGAAAAACCGAAGAAAATCTCAATGGATCGATTGAAGCCAGCATTCTTCATAAACGATGACCTCAACCCCTCTACAGAGACGAGTAATCATCAAACAATGCTCACACAGCAAAGCCAGATGACACCATCGCAGAATCATGATGCCACTTGTTTAAGATCTTCTCTCCGGCAACCCCACACTGTGACTAAGGCAGGAAGAAGAGTTCATTTTCCAGCACGATTTTGCTACAGAAACTAAAATTATTCATTTGTAAATGACGTATATACTTATGTAAAAAAAACGATTCATGTAAGTCGCTTATAAGCATAAAAGCACAAACGTGACGTTTATCAAAACGTCCAATTTATCTATTTATTAAGAATGTTTTGGAGCAATTTTCTTTGAAATCAGTAACTCAGATTAAATAATTAATATATAAAATTTTCCTAATATAAAAGAAACATATTTGATATGTATAGACATTGCAAAGATAATTTATCCTTTTTAAGAGTGAAAATGTTCTATTTTATGATAATTTAGCCTTACCACTCTATATAGCTTATTAACTAATTTGAATATATATTATGTAACAAGTTTCTATTTTCATTATGAGTATTAAGAAGTAGAATTTAAAATAAAATGTGTATTTATAGTTTTTTTAAATAAAAAGAGAATGTAATAATGCACAGCTCCTTAAATACCTAAGTATGTAAAAATTTAATCTATATCAAGTGTCATATTTAATTATATTATTATTTGTAAACAAAATTATACCATAAGGACACATTCCATATACCAACAAAAGTGCATTCTTATTTAATAGTGAACTGACTCACGCACATATTGTTATTTTCAGGTAATGTCAATTGCACAAGCACTCAATATTAATAGAGTAGCGATGTACTTAAAGTTATAATTTCTTTTTCTGCACTTTGTATTATTTTCATAAGCACTCAATATATTCAGAGTAGCGTGTAAACTTAAAGTTTATTATTATAGTTATGTTTGAGTGTTTATTTAAAATATTTTGAACAAACATACATTCAATTAAGGAATGATTTTGTCCACAATAAGTAATGTAAAGTTATCGTAAAGTTTTTATTTTTAACCAATATTTGTTTGTATTTTAGATAACAGAATTAGTTATCAGTAATTATGGAACAATTAGCTTTGATAAACTTAATGATGCAGGCATAATTTAACAATAATGTAAGATGTCTAGCATACACTTAGAACAATAAGAGTTATGTATACCTTTAAAAACAAATACTTTGATTTTTTTTTTATTTTTATGTTACAGAGACTCAGGGATTCAGAGGCCATAGTTGTACCGTCTTCCGGACTGGTGAGGGAGTGTATGGCAAGACCTATCACATTTCGGAAAATCGGCGCGCGCACAATCGGTGACGTCACGCCAGGTATAAATGACGCGACGGACCGTTGATCGGCATTCAAGTTCGTTCCTGCCTACCAGCTTCTCCCCTGACCGGAATTCGTTACGACCCAGCCACGTTCCTGAAGTCATTTAAATTTATCGAGTTTTAATATTTATAATCTTCGCGTAATACCAGTATCATGTGTAATTAACTTTGTGAATAAATCCAGTAAGTTTTAATCTTTGAGTTCTTATTTATATGTCTATTTAAATACCCAATTCTATTGTCGGTTACAGTCGTGCATGGTTAAAGAACACGCAGAAGTATTTAGCCGATCAACTGGTTCGATCCCAGAAGTCGAGCTCCTCATAAAGACACCCTCTGCACGGCAATAGTAACAGATGTGTGGTGTATTTGGTATTGATAGTGTACATTGGTTTTGAGACCATAAATTTAGGCCATGATATGAAAAATGGGCAAATTTCTCCTTGAGGTACATAGGTGTGAGAGGGTTCTTAAGTGTCTGGTAAAGTATGGAAAGAACATGGCAATTTATTCGTTCTCGGACTTTGAGCCACTTCAACTGTTTCCTGCTTTCAGACACGTGATCAAACTTTTTAAGCCCAAACACATATCGTTTAAAGACATTTTGCAGTTTCTCAAGTTTGTCAAGTTGATCCTCAGTAACGTCTAGGTAAGCTACGTCTGCGTAGTCGAGTAGAGGTAACATCAGTTGTTGCATGTGTAAGAATAATTTTGATATTTTGGGGAAGGTAGTTTTTAAGGCGGTTTAGTCCATGGAAAGATCGAAAAATCTGTTGGCATACTTTCTTTATGTGATCTGACCATGAGATGTTACAATTCATGATCAAACCAAGGTTTCTGACCTCCAAAGAAAAAGGAATGATTACATTGTCAAGAAGAACTTTCGGTAAAACAGTCGATTGTGTAGATCGAGGGTATAGACGATGACCTCCAATCAGTATTGATTTTGATTTAGTGGGATTAATCAGGAGACCGTTTTTTTTTGTCCTACAATCAACTTCTTCATAATATATGTAGGTATATTGCATTTATTCTCTTTTCATGCCGTTTTAGCTATGTCGAATTTATTTTATACCTACGTCATGATATTATTGTAGAAAAACGATGGATGGGTGGATGGCAGAGCGGTTAGCGCGCTGGGTTAGTAATCCAGTGGTCGCGAGTTCGAATCCTGCCTCGACCGATCTCGTTCACCTATAGGACAAGCATTTATGCTTAGTTTAGGGAACGTAGGAAGATGTATATGTACTTGTTTAACAAGGACATATTCATTTTTTTTTATTAAAAAAAAAAAAAAAACACGGTAGGTATAATTATGCTCAGCGTTTCATTTTAGGTAGGTACTTAGGAATAATCGATATTGACTGAACTGCGCGATTTATGTTTTCAAAAATAAAAAAAACATTGTAAAATTAAGCAGACATTTTACCAGGGTAACAGAAATATTGAGGAGAGAACGCATGTTTTATTCATCGCAAATTCTCACAGGAGACAGTTTAACTGAAGAAAATAAAAGAAAAGTGGCTCCTCGTCTGAGTGCGGACATCGTCAGGGGACCAAAAGCAACAAACTCATGCACTCTTCTCTTACAGACAGAGTGACATTTTTGTAATGGGCAAAAATAAAGGTAACTACGTATTATATTGTACAATTCTAGAGAGGAATTCGTGTTAGGATGTATTTTAATTTAACACCAAGATTTAAATAACTTTATCACATAATATATAACCCAAAAATCTTCTAAAAATACAACAAGCTATGCAATATTACCAATATTAATATTTTTTTATAACTAGTTGCATGTAACACATGAGATCCAACTGTCGATAGCGATAGTATGTATAGTTGAAGAATATGTACCAAACTATAAACCCATAGATACAAATTATTGAATATTTTCAGATATTTTGTTTTCTATACAACATATGTAGGTATGTATGTCAAGATAGGATAGTATGGAGGAAGATCCTTTTTCCTACCCAGAATATGCAAATAGCATGATGGTATGTATGTATGTTTGGAGATGACGTATCAAACTATTAAGTCTTCTTACATATAGTGTATAGGCGACTGCCATACAAAATGTATGAAGCGATGTCGTCACTAAATTCAATTTTTAAAAAAATTGTTAAAAAAAAATTGAGATCTTCTACTACAATGTTAATATTTTTTATAGAAAATTAAATTATCTAGTTGGGGTGTTTCGGCTTTTTTCGATAATTGTAAAAGTTTTGGAAATATAGGCAGTTAAACTCATAAATTTATCATAAAAAAAATATTTTTCTTAATAAAAAATGTTTGAGAAACCCTGGAATTTTTTTGAAAATACTAATTTGAGATTTTGTATTTTTCTATGTTTGTACCAATTTTCAGCGTTCTAGCGTTTATGGTTTCTGAGATATATGGAAAAATAAAATAAAAATTCAAAAGTTGATAACCCCTGACTGAAACAAAAATTCAAAATTCCGAGTATAAAAGTTTTGTAGGCCTGTAACTGTTTATATATTCTGAAATTTTAGGCTCTGTAAATTGAGCGGATCAAAAGTTATAAGGGGGGGACGGACACACAGACACACACACAGACACACACACACACAGACACACACACACACAGACACACGAAATGTTCTACTCCGAATTCTGAGTAAATCCGTGTATGGAACATATATGCTGCGAAGCCTCTAAGTTGGTGTTTTTTGACTTCAAAGTTGGAAAAGCCGTGAAAAAAGTAGACCTCTCCATACAATTCTCGCGTATTCTGGCTTGATACATTGTCGATATGTTAAGAGAACAAAGTTCTCCTGAACAAATCGACAGTTGGATAAAATTGTATAAAACTAGTTGCATGTAACACATGAGATCCAACTGTCGATAGCGATAGCATGTATAGTTGAAGAATATGTACCAAACTATAAACCCATAGATACAAATTATTGAATATTTTCAGATATTTTGTTTTCTATACAACATATGTAGGTATGTATGTCAAGATAGGATAGTATGGAAGAAGATCCTTTTTCCTACCCAGAATATGCAAATTGCATGATGGTATGTATGTATGTTTGGAGATGAAGTAACAAACTATTAAGTCTTCTTACATATTGTGTATAGGCGACTGCCATACAAAATGTATGAAGCGATGTCGTCACTAAATTCAATTTTTAAAAAAATTGTTAAAAAAAAATTGAGATCTTCTACTACAATGTTAATATTTTTTATAGAAAATTAAATTATCTAGTTGGGGTGTTTCGGCTTTTTTCGATTATTGTAAAAGTTTTGGAAATATAGGCAGTTAAACTCATAAATTTATCATAAAAAAAATATTTTTCTTAATAAAAAATGTTTCAGAAACCCTGGAATTTTTTTGAAAAAACTAATTTGAGATTTTGTATTTGTCTATGTTTGTACCAATTTTCAGCGTTCTACCGTTTATGGTTTCTGAGATATATGGAAAAATAAAATAAAAATTCAAAAGTTGATAACCCCCGACTGAAACAAAAATTCAAAATTCCGAGTATTAAAGTTTTGTAGGCCTGTAACTGTTTATATATTCTGAAATTTTAGGCTCTGTAAATTGAGCGGATCAAAAGTTATAAGGGGGGGACGGACACACAGACACACACACAGACACACACACACACACAGACACACACACACACAGACACACACACACACACACAGACACACACACACACAGACACACACACAGACACACACACACACAGACACACGAAATGTTCTACTCCGAATTCTGAGTAAATCCGTGTATGGAACATATATGCTGCGAAGCCTCTAAGTTGGTGTTTTTTGACTTCAAAGTTGGAAAATCCATGAAAAAAGTAGACCTCTCCATACAATTCTCGCGTATTCTGGCTTGATACATTGTCGATATGTTAAGAGAACAAAGTTCTCCTGAACAAATCGACAGTTGGACTAGTTGCATGTAACACATGAGATCCAACTGTCGATAGCGATAGTATGTATAGTTGAAGAATATGTACCAAACTATAAACCCATAGATACAAATTATTGAATATTTTCAGATATTTTGTTTTCTATACAACATATGTAGGTATGTATGTCAAGATAGGATAGTATGGAAGAAGATCCTTTTTCCTACCCAGAATATGCAAATTGCATGATGGTATGTATGTATGTTTGGAGATGAAGTAACAAACTATTAAGTCTTCCAACTGTCGATTTGTTCAGGAGAACTTTGTTCTCTTAACATATCGACAATGTATCAAGCCAGAATACGCGAGAATTGTATGGAGAGGTCTACTTTTTTCATGGATTTTCCAACTTTGAAGTCAAAAAACACCAACTTAGAGGCTTCGCAGCATATATGTTCCATACACGGATTTACTCAGAATTCGGAGTAGAACATTTCGTGTGTCTGTGTGTGTGTGTCTGTGTGTGTGTCTGTGTGTGTGTCTGTGTGTCCGTCCCCCCCTTATAACTTTTGATCCGCTCAATTTACAGAGCCTAAAATTTCAGAATATATAAACAGTTACAGGCCTACAAAACTTTTATACTCGGAATTTTGAATTTTTGTTTCACTCAGGGGTTATCAACTTTTGAATTTTTATTTTATTTTTCCATATATCTCAGAAACCATAAAAGCTAGAACGCTGAAAATTGGTACAAACATAGACAAATACAAAATCTCAAATGAGTTTTTTCAAAAAAATTCCAGGGTTTCTCAAACATTTTTTATTAAGAAAAATATTTTTTTTATGATAAATTTATGAGTTTAACTGCCTATATTTCCAAAACTTTTACAATTATCGAAAAAAGCCGAAACACCCCAACTAGATAATTTAATTTTCTATAAAAAATATTTACATTGTAGTAGAAGATCTCAATTTTTTTTTAACAATTTTTTTAAAAATTGAATTTAGTGACGACATCGCTTCATACATTTTGTATGGCAGTCGCCTATACACAATATGTAAGAAGACTTGATAGTTTGATACTTCATCTCCAAACATACATACATACCATCATGCAATTTGCATATTCTGGGTAGGAAAAAGGATCTTCCTCCATACTATCCTATCTTGACATACATACCTACATATGTTGTATAGAAAACAAAATATCTGAAAATATTCAATAATTTGTATCTATGGGTTTATAGTTTGGTACATATTCTTCAACTATACATACTATCGCTATCGACAGTTGGATCTCATGTGTTACATGCAACTAGTCTGGCTTGATACATTGTCGATATGTTACTAGTTGCATGTAACACATGAGATCCAACTGTCGATAGCGATAGTATGTATAGTTGAAGAATATGTACCAAACTATAAACCCATAGATACAAATTATTGAATATTTTCAGATATTTTGTTTTCTATACAACATATGTAGGTATGTATGTCAAGATAGGATAGTATGGAAGAAGATCCTTTTTCCTACCCAGAATATGCAAATTACATGATGGTATGTATGTATGTTTGGAGATGAAGTAACAAACTATTAAGTCTTCTTACATATTGTGTATAGGCGACTGCCATACAAAATGTATGAAGCGATGTCGTCACTAAATTCAATTTTTAAAAAAATTGTTAAAAAAAAATTGAGATCTTCTTCTACAATGTTAATATTTTTTATAGAAAATTAAATTATCTAGTTGGGGTGTTTCGGCTTTTTTCGATAATTGTAAAAGTTTTGGAAATATAGGCAGTTAAACTCATAAATTTATCATAAAAAAAATATTTTTCTTAATAAAAAATGTTTGAGAAACCCTGGAATTTTTTTGAAAAAACTAATTTGAGATTTTGTATTTGTCTATGTTTGTACCAATTTTCAGCGTTCTACCGTTTATGGTTTCTGAGATATATGGAAAAATTAAATAAAAATTCAAAAGTTGATAACCCCTGACTGAAACAAAAATTCAAAATTCCGAGTATAAAAGTTTTGTAGGCCTGTAACTGTTTATATATTCTGAAATTTTAGGCTCTGTAAATTGAGCGGATCAAAAGTTATAAGGGGGGGACGGACACACAGACACACACACACACAGACACACACACACACAGACACACGAAATGTTCTACTCCGAATTCTGAGTAAATCCGTGTATGGAACATATATGCTGCGAAGCCTCTAAGTTGGTGTTTTTTGACTTCAAAGTTGGAAAAGCCGTGAAAAAAGTAGACCTCTCCATACAATTCTCGCGTATTCTGGCTTGATACATTGTCGATATGTTAAGAGAACAAAGTTCTCCTGAACAAATCGACAGTTGGAATACACATTTAACTGTAAGTAAATATTGTCCAACTGTCGATTTGTTCAAGAGAATTTCTTTCTCTTAAAATATCGACAAAATATCAAGTCAAGATACACGAGGTTTGTATGCCAGGTCTATAATTTTCACGTTTTTTTTTCATCTTTGAAGTCAAAAAACACCAACACAGAGGCTTCGCAGCATATAATAATATAATATTTAGATAATTATAGGCCCACAAAACTTTTATAGTTGCAATTTTGAATTTTTTTTCAGTCAGGGGTTATCAAATATTGAATTTTTAAAAGGTTCAGAATTTCTCAATTATTTTTTATTAAGAAAAACATTAACTTACCTATATTTCCAAAATTTCTAAAAACATCGAAAAAAGTCGAAACACCCCAACTAGATCATTTAATTTTCTATAAAAAATATGATCACTGTAGCAGTTGGTGCACCTCAAAACTTTTTTTAACATTTCTTATAAAAAATTGAATTTAGTGAACATATTGTTTACAATTTATACCAGCTTTATGATGATATAGACGTTGGAGTATTTATAAGGATTGGGAGACTCAGGTGAGTGAGCAGCTACCCGCCAGAAGAGTCCTTCATCATAGACCAGAGGGTGTGAGGCGTAGGGGGAGACCCAAGTTGAGATGGATGGACTGCATCCAGGGGAACCTGGACTCTTTGGGCGTGGTCAATTGGAGACAAGGAGCCGCTGACAGATTGGAATGGCGAAGACTTCTTTTGGAAGCCAGGTTCCACCTTGGGATGTGGAGCTGATGATGATGATAATGTTGATTGTTTACAATTTGTATGGCAGTGGCCTATACACAATAGGTATCTAAGATGACTTGATAGTTTGATAGGTACTTCTTAATCTTCAAACATACATACCATTCTGTTTTCATATTCTGGGTAGAAAAAAAGGAGTGACCTCCATACTATTCAATCTTGACATACATACCTACATGTTTGGATAGAAAACAAAATATATTAAAATATTCAAAAATTTGGATTTATGGGATTATAGTTTGAAGCGTATTTTTCATTTATATTTACTATTGCTATCGACAGTTGGATCACATGAGCTTCATGCAACTAAATATCGCAGGTAGCCCATTTTTATACATCTTTCCTATAACATTTAAATATATTCATAATAATAATATACTGTCACCCCCTCCAGTTACCCTTCCCTACTTTTTCCATTTACAGCTTACCGATCCTCCAAAATTTCAATTTTAACACAGTCAACTTGTGAGTGAATTCCAGACGAAGGAGAGGTGCTCTCCGATACCGGTCGAGGTATCGACGGAGTAACATTATTGTTTCATATAAAGTTTTTTAAGGTTTATTAATTTTTGTTTTTCATAAATAATATTTTGTTATTAGAAGCTTTATTATTAATGAAATAATATTCAGGGAACATAATAATTAAAAAACGACAATGGATAAAATTTACAGTGTCCCTATATGAAATAAAAAGGATATTCTTATTTGTATGGGTGTATAAAGACAATTGGTCATCATTGACTGAATGTCTCAAAACAATCAGTGACTGAATTTCTCAAGACAAACCATGACTGAATGTCTCAAGATAATCAATGACTGAATGTCTCAAGACAATCAATGACTGAATGTCTCAAGACAATTAATAACTGAATGTCTCAAGACAATCAATGACTGAATGTCTCAAAACAATTTATGAGAAACATTTGCAAATGTAACACTGAACAAAGCAATATTAAATATTGAAATCGAATATTTTCAAGTACACATTGGTACAAGTAGATAAAATGAAATAATATTTCTGGCGCAGTGTAGGGGTGACATATGTGCGAGAGCATTATCGCCTCATATATATAAGGACTTTTGCTTTCATTGTTCACAAAATAATAACAAGTTCTGAATAGATTGCGTTACAAAAAGATTTCTTCGTTACTTCATAGATGGCCATGGTAAAAACAGGTTATTTTCAAAACTATCAGTTTCTCGTTATTTAAGGCATAATTAGTGCACTCTGCGCAAGCGCATAAAGTGATCACGTAAACCATCCGATGTCGTAAGCCCTGTAGGTGCCTTGAGTTCCTCCTTGTTTCTCCTATAGTGTTCCAACTTCATCTCAATTGAAATGTTAGCAAATTTGTTGTTTAAATTTAAAAAAAAATAGATGTAACATGATATTTCAAAGTAATCAAAAATATTGACAATACATTTAGTGGAAGAAATGTGTTGAATGTGCTGTTTTAATGCCTCATCCTTTCTTACATCATTTCAATACTGAAAAATGACCAAATTAATGATTCTCATGCCAAGTATTTTACAGATTTTTTGGTCTCGAATCTTAAAGCATACAATAATTGTCATATATATTATGAAATAACTATATATAATTTTTATATTTAATTTTATACTATCCAAATTTCATCAAAATATTCTAATTAGGGGTTAATTTAATTTGAATGCTGCTACGAAATCGAACAGGGAGATAGATTAAATTAATAAAATGTATGTACCTACATGACAATAAAATAAATTAATGGACATAAATAAACAAAGAAAAAATCTATAAAAAACCACATGACTCGTTTGTCCTTGAAAGATGAATATAAAACTTGCATTTTGAAAGATAATAGGTACGTAATATTTATGTAGGTACAACAAAATAATAAACGCTTAACTTTGGATTCTGGTGATTGTTTCCCAATGTTTTTAGGTGATGATCGAATTTTGTAAAAATATCGTAACTATCATCTTCATTTAAACGTGTTTAAGAATATTCTGTATTCACATATTTTTACTTTATTACACTGCCACATGGTTATTTTGCCATTTTTTCTTTTTAATATTATTTATTCATCCATTAGTTAACTTAAACAATCTTTTTTTATATATAGCAGAAATTTCGAATGAAAGATACGCCCTACTTAAGCCTTCATCGTAAATCCTTTAAAAATTTCGCTGTGTACATATTTGTTCTAATTATTTAAATAAATTTGCAAGAGTTTTCAGTTTTACAGTAGGTATATAAACATGAATTTTCCTATTAAAGTTTATGGTGTGTCAAATACGTCGATATGAAAAAAAACCGTGAAAAAGGAAAGTAAAATTAATTATAAATTTCTGCCTCCGATAACGCTACAGTGAAAATATTTAATAAAAATTTTAAAATGATTTTCGAATAAAAGTCAATGCAACATGAATAAAAAAAAACTACAAAATATAAAAGATACCTATACCCTAATTTAATTTAAAAGCACGTTAATTTCACATCTATCAGAGGTGGGCCACACAAATATAATAACAGCTACCATCTTCAGTCATGAGGTAAAGGACGAGATATGCTGTTAAACAACGTTATTTAATTGCAGCATGTGGTTAAATAACGACAGTACCTATTTATTTATCTAATAATTTTTGGTACAGAGTATATAATACATATTTACTGTAACAAACATATACACACACTTATAATATACATCTATTACACATACCAAAAATCCCACAAGGCTTGGCCTGTTTGTGGGTAGGTCATAGAATAATAATAAAACTATAGAATAGTACTCATTGCCATACAATACCTTGCTGAAAAAGTGAAACCGTTTTATTGGCCGGCTCGTGTCAATATATGTATGACTATGGCCCGAGATTTCAGTTGGCCCTTAAATCGTTGGATTTGGTAATCCAAGTTAAAAGTTTAGGGAAGATTAAATTTCATTCGCGTATTTCAGTGCAAAATGAAACGTCAGTTACGTAATCTTCAACTATAGGTTATTGTCTATAACGCATCTGTCAAAATTGTAATAACCTTAAATGATACATGACGCGAAGCTGTGACTAAATATTATTTTATTATTATAACAACACATTATTTTATTTGTTTCATTACACAGCATGTTATTTTTTAAATTTTTTATACCGATCGATGTTTTTTTTAATTAAAATCAAACATTGTAGTGAAAAAACGTCATTGAATATGTACTACGTACGTAGTACTACAATGCAAAATGTATGTACATTTTACAGATGGATATGGAACTAAGTGATAATGCTAAAATAGTGTCTTATGTACAAAATTTAAGAATACACATTATATTATATAGAAACAGGATGGATCAATTTAAAAAGTGGGATGAAAAAACATCGCAAAAATAAAGTTGCGTGCCTGACGTTTCATTATGGCTGACAGTTTATTTCGTTTGTTGTCATGCAATACATTATAATTATGTAAAAAAGAAAATAAATATTAAATAAATGAACCATTTCTATATCGTCTTTTATTTTAACAACAAAAATAAATCATGATTACAATTATTATGCATAGTTATTTGTAGTATACAATGAAATGAAACATTAAAGCGTGCGGCGATTAGTACGCCACCTGGCGAAAAAGACTAGAAACAATACTTAACTCAAGATTAAGACACGCGATCCGCCAGAAACGTTGAGTTAAATATTTGTCGTTTAGTGACGTATTTAAGGGAAGATTAGGTACTGAAATACGCAATATTTTTGTTAAACTTGAGTTAAACTCCTAAGGGCCGACTGAAATACTGGGCCTATGCTGGTAGACATTGTTATTGACAATTTTTTTTTCCAACATCTCAATAGAGATGAAGTTGGGATATTGTAGAAGAACCAGGAACTTGAGGCACCTACAGGGTTTACGACCTGTCATCGGCTGGTCGACGTGATCACTTTAACGTTGCGCTTGCGCAACGTTCACCAATTATGCCTTCTTATTGAGTTCCCTTATCGATGTTATTTTGAAAGTTCTATATAGTTGAATAGTTTGTAACATTTTACCTGACAATAATGCATTATTACTATTGCCATCTATGGAGTAACGGAGAAACCTTTTTGTAACGCCATCTATTGAGAATTGAGAAATTAATTTTTATTTGTAAAGAATGAAAGCATCAGTCATTATAAATGAGATGACGGTGTCACACACAGATGTCTATTGAGATGTTGGAAAAAAAATGTTTGTCAATAAAAATATCATTTGACACCCGAAAGGGAAAAAAATCCAATGTTTGCGTATATGCAATTAAAAAAGAATATTCGATCCGGTAGACATTGTTCGTATAGTAATACTCGTATAGTACTAAGCAGTTAAAAAATTCCCTATTTGGAGAACGTATCACGCAGACGGCCAAATGATTACTGAATGCTCGTAGCAAAATGTTGACCAAATTAGTCAACATAAAGCAGTCGCGTTTACTGCAGGCTAAAGAGTATTCTATACTATTATTATTCTATGGGGTAGGTATTCCAATAAAATTAGAAATTAAAATGTTGATTGTGTATTTCATGTAAACAGTTTTTTGATAATGCATATGAAGTGATACATACATTTAATAATGGTTAAGCATAAAACATAGAATGTTAATAGAATATAAATACATAGTACCTACTGGTCTGAAAATAATTTAAATATTACAGAAAAAAAACGTATTATAATTAACAGAAATAAAAACAAAATAGATTTTTTTTTAATAATAATAAGAGTATTATGTTAGGAAATCCTGTATGTTCTCATTATCAATAAGCCATGACTTGAGACGATTAACAAATGCTGAGTGATTATTTAGAGACTTAAATATTGGTAACATACTATATTATGATCTAGGAGCTACATACACAGAAAGTCTTTGCGTATAGATTTTTGATAAAGACAATTCAACCATCATGTTTTTCCATAATTGATTATAATAATAATCGTTGAGTATCTTAATCGAATTAAATAATAAAATCAAATTGGTGCTTGAAATCATGTGGATAAAAAATATGATCATGAGCTGATACTCTGATTCAATTTTTTATTTGATTTAAGCAGTCTCCTGATCTCTTGACATGTGGTGGTTAAGAATCTGCGAAATCGATGACAACTCATCACTATAATATCATTTCGAAAAATATATATTCCTGTGAAGTGTGACGCCAAACTTCCAAACTTTGGATTTATGAGGAAATCGAAAAAAAGTTTTTTTTTCTTCTCCGTCAGATTCGGAATGTCGTTTGTATAAAGTTTCCACACGACACTTCTGCGATTCCTTTTATTCGTCTGATCCCCAAAAAAGAAGGAACGAGAAAAGTTCACACATCGTTTCCGTAATGTAAGCTTTGAAATCCAATATATCTCCGGTTGCAAAGTGATTAGATATACCCCTAGGGGATGTTTCCCTTAAATGTTTTCCAATACAACCACTGAATCACAACTTGCTTTGAGGATAAATCTGATTTTTTCTTACAAAAATATGTATCACGTCCAAATTCTGAAAATATATCAAATTTCAATGTAAAACATGGTAGTTAATCGTTCACTAAATTGGCTATTTAAAAGTGTCTGTCGTAATGGCTTACCTCAACAAAGCATCACATATGGCTGGCTATATAATCAAAACCAATTTTCTTCCTCTTCTATGGTGCTTCAGCCCCTAACGAGCCTTGGCCTTCATCAACCTTTGCATCCAACTTCGAATGACCTCAGCCGCCATATTCCAGTGGTTACATTTGTAACTTGCAGAAGCCATGCCGCATTCATCTTTAAGCTATCCTTCCATTTACATCATTATCTTGTTATCCCAACCAGTAAATTACCGGGTAGAACAAGAAGTAGGAAAATCATTAATAATTATTGAAAATGATGTCACAATGAATTTACTCCGATATTTTGTTGGATAAGTCAGTGTAGTTTGTTTGAGACACAGTAGGTACCTATCCAAAATAAATTTTCAGTATTATTTTCACTAATATTTTTTTTTGCCAGGAGCACTTCAAGGCTTTTAGTATGATAACAAATTACAATGCGATAATACCTTCAGTTCAATAAATTCGTCTTATCATAAAAGAGATTCGGACTTACATAGGTCTACTAAGAGGATAACTTATCGAGTTTCTTCAATTTATTGCGAACCGATTTTGCCACAATGTAGACCATAAATGCTATAATTTACCAACCTTATCATACCACCAATTACTGTCATCAAGTTTTTCTTTATTATTTAATTTAAGCTGTCATTTTTACACCCTTTCACTAACTAACTTCTCGACCAGTTAGAGCTCTAAAAATTTGTGTGTCCTCGAACACAATGCATTTGATCGAATATTTTTATTATTGCATATGCGCAAACATTGGATTTTTTTTCCCTGTCGGGAGTTAAAGATATTTTTTAACAGATTTTTAATTATCTCAATAGAGACGTAGTTGGAATATTCATTGTAGGAGAACCGGGAAATCAAGGCACCTACAGGGCTTACGACCTGTCATCGGCTGGTTTACGTGATCACTTTATGCGCTTGCGCAACGTTCACCAATTATGCCTTTTTAATGAGATCCCTATCAATCCAATTTTGAAAGTTCTATATATTGTAATACTGAAATTCTTTTCGCTTGAAAATAAGGAATTTTTACTACAGCCATCTATGGGTGAAATTATGAACAACAATCTTATTATTTTTTATTTATTTTGTTGTAACGCCATCTATTGAGAGAATTGGTTTTTTGTAAATAATGAAAGCTACAATTCTTATATCTGAGGTGACAATGCATTTTTCTGCTGAGGTGACAATGAATTGATAGGGATCTCATTAAAAAGGCATAATTGGTGAACGTTGCGCAAGCGCATAAAGTGATCACGTAAACCAGCCGATGACAGGTCGTAAGCCCTGTAGGTGCCTTGATTTCCCGGTTCTCCTACAATAAATATTCCAACTTCGTCTCTATTGAGATAATTAAAAATCTGTTAAATGCATTTGATATTTAATTCATTTGATAGTATGAAAAAAAATTGTATTTCATACAAATAAAACTTATAAATATCTCTTTTATAAATTTCATTTGACAATAACATTGCAAAATGAAGAAAAATTGTAAAGGGTGTTCTCAAATTCTTTTTAATTTAGTTGTTAATATTATTGAGTCTCTCTTACTTAATGAGAATTAAACATAGAATTAACTTGCTAATGAAGATTTGTTCAAGAGAATTTATTTTTCTTCATATTATATCGACAAAGCTTCAAGATCCGCGAGATTTTGTATGGCCATGTCTCAATTTTATGTTTTTTTCAACTTTGAAGTCAACAATGAGCAACTTTGAGGCATCGCAGGATATATTTTATTAGACTGTTGATTTGTTCAAGAGAATTTATTTCTCTTCACAGATCGACAAAGTTTAAAGCCAAGATACGCGATATTTTGTATGAACAAGTCTAAAATTTTCATGGATTTTCCAACTTTGAAGTCAAAAAACTTCAGCTTAGAGGCTTCGCAGCAAACACTGTGTGTGTTACGTTCCCCCCTTATAATTTTTTATCTTCTTGATGCACAGTGCCCATAAAAACAGAATATGTAATGAAATTTAGGCCTACGAAACATTTATACGCAGAATTATTGATTTTCGTTTCAGTCAAGGATTATTAACATTTTAATTCTTATATTATATGTATTTCCACTTATCTCTAAAAATATCAAAGCTAGAAACCTGAAATTTGTATAAATATACACAAGATATTTATCTTTAATATGTTGTAATCAAAATGTTTTAGACTTTAATATCATTCAATGATTCGGCGGATATTTTGTGTAGTTAATATTAACCATATTTGAATTATAAATTAGCTATAAACCACTTATTTTCGCGTGTACCGTCGATGGAAGGACAGCGCTTCCGAAACATGTCGCGAAGTGACTCACAAAAATAAGTGGTCTATAGCTAATTTATAATTAAAATATGTTTCAGACATTTTTTTATGACAAATTTATGTGTACAAATCTATATTTCCACGGTATGTTGTATATTATTATTATTTTTATTTTTTTGTTTTAATAGTATTTAAGAATTATATATTAGGTATATATTAAATTTTTAAGAATTATAATTATAAAAGAATTATATATTATATACTAGCTTTTATGTCCCGCCGTTGGCCAAGAATGTAAAATTGTGAAAGAAAAAGCAATCGTTTTTATAATATTGTCACCCAATTATTTTGCAATATCAGACTATGAAAAGTGGTTTGAAATTTGATTGAGTTTAAGTATTGTAAAATGTTCAAGTGATGGCCACAACCCATTCTTTTTTATATATTGCTATAAAGTGTGAATGAAGTATAATATTTATACAATTTCTGCTCGCATGGACTATGCGTAATGGTTTTAAATATGACTGTTTATCAACGTTGTAAAGAGATTGGTTTGGCCACAACCCCCATTTTTAAATATTATCATCGAAAACAAATTGTAATGTGTACCTATTGAAAATTTAGTAATTTTGGATGTTGGGATGTGGTTAAAATTTGATTAAACAAACGTAGGTACTAAAAAGATCTAGTATTGGTCACATCCCATTCGTTTTTATATTTTTTCATCAAGTGTGCATTATATTTTTGCTCAATTTGACTGAAAGTCTTCACTAACGAAGAAGAAGAAGACTTGAACTATAGTAAATAGTTTTTAATTTGAATATAAATGTTGTGAAGAGTTCAGTAATGGCCACAACCCCCATTCTTTAAATATTAGGTGTTGAAAATTATTCAAAATAGGATGATATAAATGGTTTAAATTTAATTAAACAAAAGTATTGAAAAGATTCTAGTGCAGGTTATATCGTCACATCCCATATCCCATTCATTTCATATGTATTTTCATCAAGTGTGCATATCGTTAATAATATTTCTGCACAATAGACTATTAGACTTAAAACTAACCCAAAAGACTAAATAAAAAAGAGAAAAATAAGTATAAGACTATAAGAAATAGTTTGTATAAAAAACTATTCCAATGGTCTACATAAAATAAGTAAAAATACATATACCTAATAGAAGAATTAGACTATTGGAAATAGATTGTATAAAAGCTCACCCAAAGGTCTACAAAAAAGAAGAAGATGAATATTTAGACTATTGGAAATAGTTTGTATAAATACTGACCAAAAGGTCTACATAAAAGAAAATGAATAAGACTATTGGAAATAGTTTGTATTAAAACTCTCCCAAAAGTCTACGTACTTAAATGAAGAAGAATAATAATTAGACAAAAGGAAATAATTTTTATAAAAAAATGACCCAAATGTATACATAAAAGAAGAAGAAGATGAATTAGACAATAGGAAATAGTTTGTATAAAAACTGCCCTAAAGGTCTACATAAAATTAAGAAGAAAAAGAATTAGACTCCAGGACCCGCCGCTTCAGGCCCTTCAGTACCTCCCGTCCCTTTAATCCCTCATTACGTCCCTTCCCATCAGGCCCTTCAGTACCTTCCTTCCCTTCAGGCAGTTTTATACCTCCCGTCCCTTCAGGCCCTTTAGTGCCTCCCTTCCCTTCATTACATCCCGTCCCATCAGTCGGTTAAGAAAAGTTTAAATCCAGAAACCATCCTGGAAGAACCGCGAAGAGATGAAAGAACCTTCTTTTCCCAGGATGCTCTACTTAATAGGTAAAATGACTAAATACACGAAAAAGAAGAAAAAAGTTTAAACCCAGATACCTGCGAAGAGATGGAAGGACAGTTGGACCTTCTTCTCCCAGGATTCTCCAACGTCATAGGTAAAATGACCAAAAATACACGATGAAGAAGAAGAAATAAGTTTAAATCCAGATACCTGCGAAGAGATGGAAGGAAAATTGGACATTCTTCTCCCAGGTTAGTCCACCTTCAAAGGTAAAATGACCAAATAGACGATGAAGAAGAAGAAGAAAAAAGTTTAAATCCAGAAACCTGCGAAGAGATGGAAGGAAAATTGGACCTTCATCTCCCAGGATAGTTCATCTTCATAGGTAAGATGACCAAGTACACGTTGAAGAAAAAGAAGAAAAAAGTTTATATGCAGAACCCGTCCTGGAAGACCTGTGAAGAGATGGAGGGACAGTCGGACCTTCTTTTCCCAGGATACTCCCCCTTCATAGGTAAAACGACCAAATACACGAAGAAGAAGAAGAATAAGAAAAAAGTTTAAATCCAAAAACCATCCTGGACATACGCTCGACAATTCACCAAAGTTTCATTATAATCGGACAAACGGTTGATAAATAAATAAATAAAATAATTTTCCTATAGGAAATCAGTATAGGTATATTATTGTTGATTTGTAAGTAAATAGTATTAGGTAGGTACCTACCTACAACAACCTTCTAAATAAATTCGATTCCTAACAAATTTTATTTGAATATCACATTCTTTCTGTAGCCATGGAAACGATTCGAACACGTAAGTAATATCGAATGGTTCGGATACATTTTTTGAATATGTAGGTACCTACATTGGTTTGTTCGATGCCATAAAAATGAAAATTGTCAGAAAAATCAAATATTATTTACAAATTATGCAATTTTATTATGCCTATATCTTTACTAATAAATAACACATTTTTACAATATATGTATGTCTTAAAACTTGCCGTAATGTCTTGTGTTTCATTTTATTATTTCATAATTACATTTATTTCAAAGGTTTATTATTTTCAAGAACATATTCATTCGGTGGGAAAATGAAATATTGTATGAAAAGATATTAAAATGGCGGCGCTTATGTACAAAAGGCTTACTTTAAAAATAAGTTAAACATTATAATTATACCAAATATTCACCATGTTTTTCACTTAAACGCTAAGTTATACTTCAAAATATATTTTTTTTGTGTAAATACCTACTTCTAACTTTTAAACTAACAGATATTTGCGTGCAAAATGTACACTTTTTTGACAGATATGACTTGGAAAATTTTGTATGAAAAAAATAATTATTTAAATATTTTTAAAATTCAGCATTTTTATCGCATTCTTTTTAGCGTGACACTGCATCAGGTATACTGGTACATGTTCGCACTTAAATTAGATTTTTAGATGCTCTTGGTTTTTCAGAAGGCGTGAGACAAACACACACACAGACACTAACATTTTGATTGCTTTATTACTTTAGATAATCTTTGTTTTCTTTTACTCTTATTCTTTTGCTGCAGTACATGTACAATCTTGTCATACTTTGTAATCTGGTTGGTTGTAAGAAATTGCCTGAACATCTCTAACTTTAAGTTATTTTTGTAAAAATTAAATTTAACGACGACATCGTTTCTTACAATTTATATGGCATTATACACAATATCTACGGAGACACTTATAGTTTGATACTTAATCCTCATACATACCATCTTGATAATTGGTGCATATTCTTCAACTATACATACTAACGCTTATGTATTACCTACATGCAACTAGTTAAAAGTAACCGTACTCAATTCATATTATTTTGCCTACATTGAGTGTATTTATTATTATTTAAGGGGGGGACTGCTGCCAACGTACCTATTTTTTCAATTTGAATTTGCGTCATTACTACAAAACGAATCATTTTGACAAAAATAACCATTAGCATTAATGCAACGTTACATCGTATTTTTCTAGATATTTTGTCTTATGTTGAACTACGCCTTATATTTTATTAAAAATATAAGATATACGTTGAAAATCGGGGTATGCCATTATTTTTCTACAAGAATTTATACAGAACATTATCAAAAAGTTAAGATACATTTTTCTATATGAATACCCAAACTGTCTAAATTATTTTTTTCAAAACGACTTGATAAGAAATAATGATGGTATATCAAATTGAAAAATAGGTACGTTGGCAGCAGTCCTCCCCTTAAATCAAATTTATCCAAGGTTACCTACTCAAATAACGGTGTACCTACCTATATACCTGCCAATAAGAGTTTCTGGTAGATAATCCACTAATGATGAATTAAATATTTTTATAATCGACTTCCATAAACGGAGAGATTATTTTTTCGACGTTTTTTTTTCGTGTATGTTCATCGATAACTTTTTACTACGCTGTCCAATTTCGATTTTTCTTTTATCATTAGAAAGGAAATATATTCCGATTGGTCAAATTTCATTTTGATCAATATTTGATTATGGGATCCATGATAAAATTATCAATATCTTCAATTTGCATTTATTACATTAGGGTGTCTCAATAGAAAGTTTATATTTATTGGATCCATTAAAAAAAGTAAGTCGTGTATCGAAAAAATATTAATCAATATTTAAAGTACATACACAATTTGGGAATTTATTTCTTAAAAATAATATCGTCCAAATGTAAACCCTCGCGTTCGCAGCACTCATTTAATCGAACAGTAAAATTACTTAATGACGGTTCGCAGGTGGACTCAGTGATGGCTACCATTTCGTGACGGATATTTTCTTTCAAATGCGCCAGGGAAGTCGGTTTACTGGCGTAAACTTTAGATTTAAGATAACCCCATAGGAAAAAGTCCTTCAGCAAGTATATCTGAAAACAGATCGAAGCTCCTCGTTGCTGTCCGTGGGCCTCTTTAAGGTCCCATTGGACATGCGGACAATTATGAAGCCTTCAAATGATTTTGCCATAGATTCTCAATGACTTGATTGTTTCCAGAGATTTTGGTCACTTCTCTGATGCCCTATATATATATATATATATATATATATATATATATATATATATATATATATATATATATATATATATATATATATATATATATATATATATATATATATATATATATATATATATATATATATATATATATATATATATATATATATATATATATATATATATATATATATATATATATATATATATATATATATATATATATATATATATATATATATATATATATATATATATATATATATATATATATATATATATATATATATATATATATATATATATATATATATATATATATATATATATATATATATATATATATATATATATATATATATATATATATATATATATATATATATATATATATATATATATATATATATATATATATATATATATATATATATATGTATATATATATATATATATATATATATATATATATATATATATATATATATATATATATATATATATATATATATATATATATATATATATATATATATATATATATATATATATATGTATATATGTTTCAACAAAAAGAATGACAGCAGAAATTAGTTTGTGTCTCATCCGACAGATGGACGCTTAGAACTCACTTGTAAACAGATTTCAATTGACTAGATATATACAACTTTCAACTTTTCGATTATCACAAGGAAGACATTCACTGTAAGACATTTAATTGGTGAATGTTGCCATGGTGCAAAGTGATCACTTAAGCCAGCCGATGACAGGTCGTAAGCCCTGTAGGAATGTCTTGTGGTCTTCCTTGTCTTCATACACAAATCTCTCTCCATCCCTCTATCTCTGCTTGAGATCTCTTCAAGGATACCTATGAGTACGTACTTCTGTCTGCTGCATTCTGCTTACACACATACCTAGCATGTGTTTAATGCAGAAAAACTATCCCATCACATATATATATATATATATATATATATATATATATATATATATATATATATATATATATATATATATATATATATATATATATATATATATATATATATATATATATATATATATATATATATATATATATATATATATATATATATATATATATATATATATATATATATATATATATATATATATATATATATATATATATATATATATATATATATATATATATATATATATATATATATATATATATATATATATATATATATATATATGTATATATATATATATATCCCGCAATACTTGTTGCGTCACCTATGTGAAATTCGTATAGGGTTGTTGCGTCCACCAACTTTTCGCGTCCGGTATACGGACGCAAGATAATTTTCACGCCAAAAACTACCATTCTGTTGCTTATACCATAGAGAATCAACTGGCAAAAATTTACATGGAAGCAAAAAAAATATCAAAATATCTTGAAATGAATATTATTAGTTCAACCATTGGCCGCACGGAGATTTATTCAGTGTATATTTTGAAGGTGTATATTTTTACTAAGCCACCGATCGTTTTGCATCCGCGGCAAAATATTACATGTTGACCTTGGCCGCACGGAGATTTGTTCGGAGTATATTTTGAAGGTGATTTATATATATGGCTCCGATCGTCTTGCGTCCGCGCTCAATACTCTTCAACCATGTCTCTGTGACCTTCGCGATAAAATGAATACAATTCAACGCATTTTAAATATTGCCTTGAAAAAGCGCGTACCTACTTACTTTTATTTTTACGACTTCATACAACTGTCGATATATGTATTGATACCTACTCTCTCTCGTGCGCGTACCTACTTATGTACTTTCAGTTTTACAAAGTTCATACTAGGTATATGTTGATTTGATTATTGTTACTTTCTCATGCGCGGACCTACTTACTTTTATTTTTACATAGTTCATAAAACTATCAATTTGTTTATTGTTACTCTGATGCGCGTACCTACTTACTTACTATTGCAATGTTAATATTTTTTATAGAAAATTTCCATATATCTCAGAAACCATAAAAGCTAGAACACTGAAAATTGGAATCAACATAGACATATACAAAATCTAAAATGAGTTTTTTCAAAAAAATTCCAGGGTTTCTCAAACATTATTTGTAAAGAAAAATATTTTTTTATGATAAATTTATGAGTTTAACTGCCTATGTTTCCATTTTTTTGAATATCGAAAAAAACCGAAAAACCCCAACTAGATAATTTAATTTTCCAACTGTCGATTCGTTTATGAGAATTCAATTCTCTGAATGAATCGTCCTTATTAAGCCAAGATGCGTGTACGAAAGAACATTTTTTATGGCGTAGTGGACTTTTTGCATGCTAATAACATCAACTAGAGGCCTCGCAGCATATATGTTCCATTACATGGATTTACTCAGAATACGGAGTAGAACATTTTATGTGAGTTTTGTGTGTCTGTGTGTCCGTCCCCTCTTATAACTTTTGATCCGCTCAATTTACAGAGCCCAAAATTTCAGAATATATAAAAAGTTATAGGCCTACAAAACTTTTATACTTAGAATTTTGAATTTTTGTTTCAGTCAGGGGTTATAAACTTTTGAAATTTTGGTATATTTTTCCATATATCTCAGAAACCATAAAAGCTAGAACGCTGAAAATTGGTATAAATATAGACAAACACAAAATATCAAATGAGTATTTAAAAAAAAATCCAGGGTTTCTCAAACATTTTTTAATAAGAAAAATATTTTTTTATGAAAAATTTATGAGTTTAACTGCCTATATTTCCAAATTTTTTTAAAAACATTGAAAAAACCGAAACACCCCAACTAGATAATTTTATTTTCTATAAAAAATATAACCATTGTATTAGCACATCTCAAATTCTTTTTAACAATTTTTATAAAAATTGAATTTAGTGACGACATTCCTTCATACAATTTGTATGGCAGTCGCCTACACACAATATCTAAGAAGACTTAATTGTTTGATACTAATCTCCAAACATATGTACATACATACCATCATGCTGTTTTCATATTCTGGGTAGGATCAAAGGACTGACATCCATACTATCCTATCTTGACATACATACATAATTTAACTGTCACAATCCTTTTCCCATCCTTTTTTTTCTCTTCCCTTCCTTTCCCGTCACAGGCAAACATACATCTTAGTTATATTTAAATTAATGATGTTTAAAATGTTTCATATTTAATATGTGTGGACATATGTAATTGGTCTGTTTATTTTTATTTTATAGTGTATTATACTATTTTAGTATTTTAAGACTGTATTTGTCCCTAAATAAATAAATAAATAAATGTGTTGTATAGAAAACCAAATATCTTTAAATATTAAACAATTTATATTTATGGGTTTATAGTTTGATACTTATTCTTCAACTATACATACTATCGCTATCGACAGTTGGATCTCATGTGTTACATGCAACTAATTTTAAAAATCTGTTGGTTAAAAAATCATCTTATTTTATAATAGACGAGTTTTCAATCGAATGTTGATATTCATTTTCGTTCAGTGTTTGAGTTCCTAAGTTGTTCAAGGTTTCAATCGAATGTTCATAATATAAAATAGTCGAGGTTTCAATCGTATGTTAATATTGGTTTTCGTTCAGTGTTTTATTTTCTAAGTATGTATATCTGTTGATTAAAAAATTAACTTAACATATTGATATTAATTATCTTTCAGTGTTACAGTTATTTAATAAATAAATTGTCGTCTATCATTATTTAGAATATGATATTGAATAGTACACAACATTCATTTCGAAATGATTGTTGAATACCTACTATTATTGTTTAATTATTATATTTTTAGTACCTTATGTAAATAAATAAAAAATTAACAAACTCATTCATTTTATTGTTAATCATTGGTATCATACTGTACACTTTCATGGATCGATCCTCACTGCGTTCCACACAATGTGGGGTAACCATCGGCAGGTGAACGGGTGTGCATTATCCTATAAAAAAGCATGCCATGCGCATTTTTGTCGACACACCGGCATCTTTATTAATATATATTTTTTTTTAAATATAAAAAATGAATATGTCCTTGTTAAACAAGTACATATACATCTTCCTACGTTCCCTAAAAAAATCAAATAAATGCATGTGCTATAGGTAAACGAAATCGGTCGAGACAGGATTCGAACTCGCGACCACTGGATTACCAGCCCAGCGCGCTAGCCGCTCTGCCATCGACCCATCCATCCATTAAATTAATATAAATGATATGAGAATATTTTAAAGCTTGGTGACTGTTTATTTTCGATGTCACTAAATGTTTATTAAGGGTCATTTCATTTACTCCGTATATTATTTAAATCATTGGTTTTCAGTGAATTTTTGAGGAGTGAGTATAATTACTTTACCTTTTTTCAAACCATAGATTGGCCGCGTCCCGGCTTAAATAGAAATTCGTTAGTGGTAAACATAATTTCTACATTTCCGTAAAAGGGATTTAGGCTTGTATTATAGACTTCCCGTTTGTCACGCAGATCAGATAACACATTGATTAGCGATCGTATTACTTAACTCTTGTTACACATTCTCTTTCGAACTCACCACAGTATCGTGTATTTGCGAAGAAAATAAATAATAATGATACTTTCGAATATTTGTATTATTGCATATGCGCAAACATTGGATTTTTTTCTGTCGGGAGTCAATGATATTTAAGCCCTGTAGGTGCCTTGATTTCCCGGTTCTCCTACAATAAATATTCCAACTTCGTCTCTATTGAGATAATTAAAAATCTGTTAATGATACTTTCAACAAAATTTAAAAATATTACAAACCCGGCAGATGTTGTACTAACTGTGTATAATGGTTGATGTTTATGTAATCCAACTGTCGATTTGTTTAAGAAAATTTATTTATCTAAACATATCGACAGTACTAAGCCAAGATGCGCGTATTAGGAACATTTTGTATACCTACCATAGTGGACTTATTGCATGCAAAAAACACAAACTTAGAGGCTTCGCAGCAAATATCATATTCTATATAATGTCGTCCATCATACCATCATGCTGTTTTCATATTCTGGTTAGAAAAAAGGACTGACCTCCATATGTCCTATCTTGACATACATACCTACATCTGTTGTATAGAAAACAAAATATCTTAAAATATTCAATAATTTGGATTTATGGGTTTATAGTTTGGTACTTATTCTTCAACTAACATACTATCGTTATCGATAGTTGGATCTCATGTATTACATGCAACTAGTTTCTTATTGTTTTTTTGCGTTTATCTTAATTACATATTTCAACTGTCGATTTGTTTAAGAGACCTTTGTTCTCTTAACATATCGACAATGTTTCAAGCCAGGATACGCGAGAATTGTATGCAGGGTCTACTTTTTTCACGGCTTTTCCAAGTCATAAAACACCAACATAGTGGCTTCACAGCATATATGTTCCATACACGGATTTACTCAGAATTCGGAGTAAAATATTTCGTGTGAGTTTTGTGTGCGTATGCGTGTGCTTGTGCGTGCGTGCGTGCGTGCATGCGTGCATGCGTGCGTGCGTGCGTGCGTGCATGCGTGCGTGCGTGCGTGCGTGCATGCGTGCGTGCGTGCGTGCGTGCATGTGTGTGTGTGTGTGTGTGAGGGTGTGTGTGTGTGTGTGTGTGTGTCCGTCTCCCCTTATAACTTTTGATCTGCTCAATTTGCAGAGCCCAAAACTTCAGAATACATAAATAGTTATAGGCCTACAAAACTTTTATACTCAGAATTTTGAATTTTTGTTTCAGTCAGGGGTTATCAACTTTTGAATTTTTACTTTATTTTTCCATATATCTCAGAAACCATAAAAGCTTGAACGCTGAAAATTGGTACGAACATAGACAAATACAAAATCTCAAACGAGTTTTTTCAAAAAAATTCCAGAGTTTCTCAAACATTTTTTATTAAGAAAAACATTTTTTTAAATTTATGTGTTTAACTGCCTATATTTCCTTAGTTTTTAATAATATCGAAAAAAACCGAAACAATCCAAATAGATAATTTAATTTTCTATAAAACATAGTAACATTGTAGTAGTACATCTCAAATTTACATAAATTGAATTTAGTGACGACATTGCTTCATACGATTTCTATGGCAGTCGCCTATACACAATATTATAATATATTATGTAGGTATCTACATTCATGTTTATAAATTTATTTAAAATTATTTCTCACGTAACTCTTGCTTATCGGGGCTGGAAACACTAGGTAAATAAATTAGATGAAATTGTCGAATAGCAATGAAATGGCCACATGCACAGGGTGCAAGGAAGTATTTATTATTATTTTTAAATTTTATATATATTTTTTCAATGGCGAGCTTTTGAATTTTGTTTTATTTTATAATTTATTTTGAAAGAAATAATGTTTGGGTACATATTAAATTTATATGATGTAAGTACCTAGTACGTAAGTACTTCATCTAATAAATAGTGACATTAAACAAAGTAGGTACCTATGTAGTGTGTTTTATATAATATTTAAATAATGAATTTCCCCAACATTTTTTAACACAAAATTATCTTTTGACTAAATATGTATATCACAACAAAAAAATCAAATAAAAACTTTTGTTATTTGTATAATATACGAGTACTTCAAAATATATAAAAGATTCATAAAATCCTAGATGTTATACTCCCGGTTGATATCTATATGAAAATTTAAAAAAAAGTTCAACGCTCTTAAATTTGTGCATGCCTTTCGATTACACGATTGTATAAAACTCTACGATAGAGGAGATCAAATGTTTGTTGGTGTAACATCGTTGAAAAAATATTGAGATGGTCTTATGTTATAATAATGTAGTTTTCTTCAAAACTGCGTATAAAAACACCGTCGGACTCAACAGTAAGCTGTCAATAAATTGAACAATAATTCACAATATGTTTCTAAACATCGTAGGTATTTAAAAAAACATAGTTGTTAAATTGATAATATCAGTCCATCGACATTGAAATAAACATCCCTATAATATAGAACGAGCAATTTAATTGATATATTTTTTTTAATGTCCTTATTGATATTACAAAAGATGTTTTTAATTTTACTCTGACACTAATGAACATTCGGACAAACTTCACCATCACACCACAGATGTTTGTCATAACATTGTACGTAAGTTAATGTAAAATAATCCTTACAAATAATAAGTAAAATGTTGTTAGTACGCATGTTGATGTTAACTCATTATGGACAGTATTTATGTCTTCAATACGCATGTCTGGAGCAAAGCACGGACCGGGACAGTGTTCTGTCCTTTTCTAACACATACCAATGAAGCGCTATCTGTGTCGCTCACAATCACGGATCGGCAAAATTTCGTATTACTATGAGATAATATGTAGAAAAATTACGTTCATATAAATTATGCACACAATCCTATAATATACGAATTTTGGCGCTATATACAAACACGCATCTACTAACAAAGTTACTAGGTACCATTATAACGTATTTTGGCAAGTGTTTTGAATAAGTTTTTTGGATATAATATATATTTATTAATTTTAGAAGGCAGTGTAGTGCACTTATGTACACACTAAGAAATCGCCTGTGTACAGAAGGCGTAGTAATAAAGCTAGAACAAATGGACGTGAAAACTATATAAAATATACGAAATATATAAAATATCGAAAAATATACACATGGACGCAAGTATGATGTCAATTATGCATAGGAAAGTTTTAAATATACACCGGAAGTAGTAATTAAGATAGAAAAATGGACGTGAAAACTATATGAAGAAATATATAAAATATACAAAAAATATACACCGGACGCAGTAATAAAGATAAAAAAATGGACGTGAAAACTATAGGAAGATATTTGTAAAATATACAAAAAATATACACATGGACGCAAGTATGAAAATGACGTGTCAAACGTACCAAAATAGGATAAAACTGAATATTTATATTTTTCAATTTACAAGAAAAACCTTATGGCTACAATGATTGTGAGCAACAAATAGCTCTAAATTCACTGACATAAACCTAAAATAATAAGTAGAAGTGGTGGACGCCGATCTGTCGGATATTTGGCGGACGCAAAAAATGTAGTGGGATCTATATATATATATATATATATATATATATATATATATATATATATATATATATATATATATATATATATATATATATATATATATATATATATATATATATATATATATATATATATATATATATATATATATGTATATATATATATATATATATATATATATATATATATATATATATATATATATATATATATATATATATATATATATATATATATATATATATATATATATATATATATATATATATATATATATATATATATGTATATGTATATATATATATATATATATATATATATATATATATATATATGTATATATATATATATATATATATATATATATATATATATATATATATATATATATATATATATATATATATATATATATATATATATATATATATATATATATATATATATATATATATATATATATATATATATATATATATATATATATATATATATATATATATATATATATATATATATATATATATATATATATATATATATATATATATATATATATATATATATATATATATATATATATATATATATATATATCCCGCAATACTTGTTGCGTCACCTATGTGAAATTCGTATAGGGTTGTTGCGTCCACCAACTTTTCGCGTCCGGTATACGGACGCAAGATAATTTTCACGCCAAAAACTACCATTCTGTTGCTTATACCATAGAGAATCAACTGGCAAAAATTTACATGGAAGCAAAAAAAATATCAAAATATCTTGAAATGAATATTATTAGTTCAACCATTGGCCGCACGGAGATTTATTCAGTGTATATTTTGAAGGTGTATATTTTTACTAAGCCACCGATCGTTTTGCATCCGCGGCAAAATATTACATGTTGACCTTGGCCGCACGGAGATTTGTTCGGAGTATATTTTGAAGGTGATTTATATATATGGCTCCGATCGTCTTGCGTCCGCGCTCAATACTCTTCAACCATGTCTCTGTGACCTTCGCGATAAAATGAATACAATTCAACGCATTTTAAATATTGCCTTGAAAAAGCGCGTACCTACTTACTTTTATTTTTACGACTTCATACAACTGTCGATATATGTATTGATACCTACTCTCTCTCGTGCGCGTACCTACTTACTTTCAGTTTTACAAAGTTCATACTAGGTATATGTTGATTTGATTATTGTTACTTTCTCATGCGCGTACCTACTTACTTTTATTTTTACATAGTTCATAAAACTATCAATTTGTTTATTGTTACTCTGATTCGCGTACCTACTTACTTACTATTGCAATGTTAATATTTTTTATAGAAAATTTCCATATATCTCAGAAACCATAAAAGCTAGAACACTGAAAATTGGAATAAACATAGACATATACAAAATCTAAAATTAGTTTTTTCAAAAAAATTCCAGGGTTTCTCAAACATTTTTTGTAAAGAAAAATATTTTTTTATGATAAATTTATGAGTTTAACTGCCTATGTTTCCATTTTTTTGAATATCGAAAAAAACCGAAAAACCCCAACTAGATAATTTAATTTTCCAACTGTCGATTCGTTTATGAGAATTCAATTCTCTGAATGAATCGTCCTTATTAAGCCAAGATGCGTGTACGAAAGAACATTTTTTATGGCGTAGTGGACTTTTTGCATGCTAATAACATCAACTAGAGGCCTCGCAGCATATATGTTCCATTACATGGATTTACTCAGAATACGGAGTAGAACATTTTATGTGAGTTTTGTGTGTCTGTGTGTCCGTCCCCTCTTATAACTTTTGATCCGCTCAATTTACAGAGCCCAAAATTTCAGAATATATAAAAAGTTATAGGCCTACAAAACTTTTATACTTAGAATTTTGAATTTTTGTTTCAGTCAGGGGTTATAAACTTTTGAAATTTTGGTATATTTTTCCATATATCTCAGAAACCATAAAAGCTAGAACGCTGAAAATTGGTATAAATATAGACAAACACAAAATATCAAATGAGTATTTAAAAAAAAATCCAGGGTTTCTCAAACATTTTTTAATAAGAAAAATATTTTTTTATGAAAAATTTATGAGTTTAACTGCCTATATTTCCAAATTTTTTTAAAAACATTGAAAAAACCGAAACACCCCAACTAGATAATTTTATTTTCTATAAAAAATATAACCATTGTATTAGCACATCTCAAATTCTTTTTAACAATTTTTATAAAAATTGAATTTAGTGACGACATTCCTTCATACAATTTGTATGGCAGTCGCCTACACACAATATCTAAGAAGACTTAATTGTTTGATACTAATCTCCAAACATATGTACATACATACCATCATGCTGTTTTCATATTCTGGGTAGGATCAAAGGACTGACATCCATACTATCCTATCTTGACATACATACATAATTTAACTGTCACAATCCTTTTCCCATCCTTTTTTTTCTCTTCCCTTCCTTTCCCGTCACAGGCAAACATACATCTTAGTTATATTTAAATTAATGATGTTTAAAATGTTTCATATTTAATATGTGTGGACATATGTAATTGGTCTGTTTATTTTTATTTTATAGTGTATTATACTATTTTAGTATTTTAAGACTGTATTTGTCCCTAAATAAATAAATAAATAAATGTGTTGTATAGAAAACCAAATATCTTTAAATATTAAACAATTTATATTTATGGGTTTATAGTTTGATACTTATTCTTCAACTATACATACTATCGCTATCGACAGTTGGATCTCATGTGTTACATGCAACTAATTTTAAAAATCTGTTGGTTAAAAAATCATCTTATTTTATAATAGACGAGTTTTCAATCGAATGTTGATATTCATTTTCGTTCAGTGTTTGAGTTCCTAAGTTGTTCAAGGTTTCAATCGAATGTTCATAATATAAAATAGTCGAGGTTTCAATCGTATGTTAATATTGGTTTTCGTTCAGTGTTTTATTTTCTAAATATGTATGTATATCTGTTGATTAAAAAATTAACTTAACATATTGATATTAATTATCTTTCAGTGTTACAGTTATTTAATAAATAAATTGTCGTCTATCATTATTTAGAATATGATATTGAATAGTACACAACATTCATTTCGAAATGATTGTTGAATACCTACTATTATTGTTTAATTATTATATTTTTAGTACCTTATGTAAATAAATAAAAAATTAACAAACTCATTCATTTTATTGTTAATCATTGGTATCATACTGTACACTATCATGGATCGATCCTCACTGCGTTCCACACAATGTGGGGTAACCATCGGCAGGTGAACGGGTGTGCATTATCCTATAAAAAAGCATGCCATGCGCATTTTTGTCGACACACCGGCATCTTTATTAATATATTTTTTTTTTAAATATAAAAAATGAATATGTCCTTGTTAAACAAGTACATATACATCTTCCTACGTTCCCTAAAAAAATCAAATAAATGCATGTGCTATAGGTAAACGAAATCGGTCGAGACAGGATTCGAACTCGCGACCACTGGATTACCAGCCCAGCGCGCTAGCCGCTCTGCCATCGACCCATCCATCCATTAAATTAATATAAATGATATGAGAATATTTTAAAGCTTGGTGACTGTTTATTTTCGATGCCTATAATATATTTTATTAATCTCCAAACATACATACAAACCATCATGCTGTTTTCATATTCCGGGTCGGAGAAAAGGACTGACTTCCATACTGTCCTATTTAACATACATACATACCTACATGTGTTGTATAGAAAACAAAATATCTTAAAATATTCAATAATTTCGATTAATGATTTTATAGTTTGGTACTTCTTATTTTTCAACTATACATACTATCGCTATCGACAATTGGATCTCATGTGTTACATGTAACTAGTTTTATAATAGTCAAGATTTCAATCGAATATTGATTTTCGTTCAGTGTTTTAGTTCTTTAATATTGATTCAACTGTCGATTTGTTCAAAAGAATTTTGTTCTCTTAACATATCGACAATGTTTCAAGCGGATACGCGAGAATTGTATGTAGGGTCTAAATAAAAATATCGAAAAAAGTCGAAATACCCCAACTAGATTATATAATGTTCTATAAATAATATTTGTATGTAGTAGTGTATCTGAATTTTTTTTAACAATATTTTATATATATTGAATTTAGTGACGACATTGCTTCATACAATTTGTATGGTACACAATATCTACACAATATACACAATATCTAAGAAGACTCAATAATTTGATACTTCATCTCCAAACATACATACATACATACCATCATGCTGTTTTCATATTCTGGGTAGAAAAAAGGACTGACCTCCATACTGTCCTATCTTGACATACATACCTACATGTGTTGTAAAGATAACAAAATATCTTAAAATATTCTATAATTTCGATTTAAGTGTTTATATTTTGGTACCTACTTATTCTTCAACTATCGCTATCGACAGTTGGATCTCATGTGTTACATGCTACTAGTTTTATTTATTTTAGAACATTTCGTGTGTCTGTGTGTGGTAAAAAATATTTTTTTTATTATAAATTTATGTGTTTAACTGCCTATATTTCCAAAGTTTTTAAAATATCGAAAAAAGTCGATTTACCCTAACTAGATAATATAATTTTCTATAAATAATATTAGCATTGTAGTAGTCTATCTTATTTTTTTTTAACAATATTTTATAAATATTGAATTTAGTGACGACATTGCTTCATACAATTTGTATGGCAGTCACCTATACCACGATATCAAAGAAAACTTAATAGTTTGATAATTAATCTCCAAACATACATACATACCATCATGCTGTTTTCATTCTCTGGGTAGGACAAAAGGACTGACCTCCATACTATCCTATCTTGACATACTTACCTACATGTGTTGTATAAAAAAATATCTTAAAATATTCAATAATTTGGATTTATGGGTTTATACATAGAATTATATATAATCTAAGGGTCTATAGTTTGGTACTTATTATTCAACTATACATGCTATCGCTATCGACAGTTGGATCTCATGTGTTACATGCAACTAGTGTTCAAAGAGAATATAACCTACGGATACTAGTGTTAAATAAAAAATCGCGAGTCTCTTGGTCTATCTAATATTTGTATCGACGGCCGCGTATTTGTTCGTGACAAGTTAAGGGTCATTTCATTTACTCCGTATATTATTTAAATCATTGGTTTTCAGTGAATTTTTGAGGAGTGAGTATAATTACTTTACCTTTTTTCAAACCATAGATTGGCCGCGTCCCGGCTTAAATAGAAATTCGTTAGTGGTAAACATAATTTCTACATTTCCGTAAAAGGGATTTAGGCTTGTATTATAGACTTCCCGTTTGTCACGCAGATCAGATAACACATTGATTAGCGATCGTATTACTTAACTCTTGTTACACATTCTCTTTCGAACTCACCACAGTATCGTGTATTTGCGAAGAAAATAAATAATAATGATACTTTCGAATATTTGTATTATTGCATATGCGCAAACATTGGATTTTTTTCTGTCGGGAGTCAATGATATTTAAGCCCTGTAGGTGCCTTGATTTCCCGGTTCTCCTACAATAAATATTCCAACTTCGTCTCTATTGATATAATTAAAAATCTGTTAATGATACTTTCAACAAAATTTAAAAATATTACAAACCCGGCAGATGTTGTACTAACTGTGTATAATGGTTGATGTTTATGTAATCCAACTGTCGATTTGTTTAAGAAAATTTATTTATCTAAACATATCGACAGTACTAAGCCAAGATGCGCGTATTAGGAACATTTTGTATACCTACCATAGTGGACTTATTGCATGCAAAAAACACAAACTTAGAGGCTTCGCAGCAAATATCATATTCTATATAATGTCGTCCATCATACCATCATGCTGTTTTCATATTCTGGTTAGAAAAAAGGACTGACCTCCATACTGTCCTATCTAGACATACATACCTACATCTGTTGTATAAAAAACAAAATATCTTAAAATATTCAATAATTTGGATTTATGGGTTTATAGTTTGGTACTTATTCTTCAACTAACATACTATCGTTATCGATAGTTGGATCTCATGTATTACATGCAACTAGTTTCTTATTGTTTTTTTGCGTTTATCTTAATTACATATTTCAACTGTCGATTTGTTTAAGAGAACTTTGTTCTCTTAACATATCGACAATGTTTCAAGCCAGGATACGCGAGAATTGTATGCAGGGTCTACTTTTTTCACGGCTTTTCCAAGTCATAAAACACCAACATAGTGGCTTCACAGCATATATGATCCATACACGGATTTACTCAGAATTCGGAGTAAAATATTTCGTGTGAGTTTTGTGTGCGTATGCGTGTGCTTGTGCGTGCGTGCGTGCGTGCGTGCATGCGTGCGTGCGTGCGTGCGTGCATGTGTGTGTGTGTGTGAGGGTGTGTGTGTGTGTGTCCGTCTCCCCTTATAACTTTTGATCTGCTCAATTTACAGAGCCCAAAACTTCAGAATACATAAATAGTTATAGGCCTACAAAACTTTTATACTCAGAATTTTGAATTTTTGTTTCAGTCAGGGGTTATCAACTTTTGAATTTTTACTTTATTTTTCCATATATCTCAGAAACCATAAAAGCTTGAACGCTGAAAATTGGTACGAACATAGACAAATACAAAATCTCAAACGAGTTTTTTCAAAAAAATTCCAGAGTTTCTCAAACATTTTTTATTAAGAAAAACATTTTTTTAAATTTATGTGTTTAACTGCCTATATTTCCTAAGTTTTTAATAATATCGAAAAAAAAACGAAACAATCCAAATAGATAATTTAATTTTCTATAAAACATAGTAACATTGTAGTAGTACATCTCAAATTTACATAAATTGAATTTAGTGACGACATTGCTTCATACGATTTCTATGGCAGTCGCCTATACACAATATTATAATATATTATGTAGGTATTTACATTCATGTTTATAAATTTATTTAAAATTATTTCTCACGTAACTCTTGCTTATCGGGGCTGGAAACATTAGGTAAATAAATTAGATGAAATTGTCGAATAGCAATGAAATGGCCACATGCACAGGGTGCAAGGAAGTATTTATTATTATTTTTAAATTTTATATATATTTTTTCAATGGCGAGCCTTTGAATTTTGTTTTATTCTATAATTTATTTTGAAAGAAATAATGTTTGGGTACATATTAAATTTATATGATGTACCTAGTACGTAAGTACTTCATCTAATAAATAGTGACATTAAACAAAGTAGGTACCTATGTAGTGTGTTTTATATAATATTTAAATAATGAATTTCCCCAACATTTTTTAACACAAAATTATCTTTTGACTAAATATATCACAACAAAAGAATCAAATAAAAACTTTTGTTATTTGTATAATATACGAGTACTTCAAAATATATAAAAGATTCATAAAATCCTAGATGTTATACTCCCGGTTGATATCTATATGAAAATTAAAAAAAAAGTTCAACGCTCTTAAATTTGTGCATGCCTTTCGATTACACGATTGTATAAAACTCTACGATAGAGGAGATCAAATGTTTGTTGGTGTAACATCGTTGAAAAAATATTGAGATGGTCTTATGTTATAATAATGTAGTTTTCTTCAAAACTGCGTATAAAAACACCGTCGGACTCAACAGTAAGCTGTCAATAAATTGGACAATAATTCACAATATGTTTCTAAACATCGTAGGTATTTAAAAAAACATAGTTGTTAAATTGATAATATCAGTCCATCGACATTGAAATAAACATCCCTATAATATAGAACGAGCAATTTAATTGATATATTTTTTTTAATATCCTTATTGATATTACAAAAGATGTTTTTAATTTTACTCTGACACTAATGAACATTCGGACAAACTTCACCATCACACCACAGATGTTTGTCATAACATTGTACGTAAGTTAATGTAAAATAATCCTTACAAATAATAAGTAAAATGTTGTTAGTACGCATGTTGATGTTAACTCATTATGGACAGTATTTATGTCTTCAATACGCATGTCTGGAGCAAAGCACGGACCGGGACAGTGTTCTGTCCTTTTCTAACACATACCAATGAAGCGCTATCTGTGTCGCTCACAATCACGGATCGGCAAAATTTCGTATTACTATGAGATAATATGTAGAAAAATTACGTTCATATAAATTATGCACACAATCCTATAATATACGAATTTTGGCGCTATATACAAACACGCATCTACTAACAAAGTTACTAGGTACCATTATAACGTATTTTGGCAAGTGTTTTGAATAAGTTTTTTGGATATAATATATATTTATTAATTTTAGAAGGCAGTGTAGTGCACTTATGTACACACTAAGAAATCGCCTGTGTACAGAAGGCGTAGTAATAAAGCTGGAACAAAATATCGAAAAATATACACATGGACGCAAGTATGATGTCAATTATGCATAGGAAAGTTTTTAATATACACCGGAAGTAGTAATAAAGATAGAAAAATGGACGTGAAAACTATATGAAGAAATATATAAAATATACAAAAAATATACACCGGACGCAGTAATAAAGATAAAAAAATGGACGTGAAAACTATAGGAAGATATTTGTAAAATATACAAAAAATATACACATGGACGCAAGTATGAAAATGACGTGTCAAACGTACCAAAATAGGATAAAACTGAATATTTATATTTTTCAATTTACAAGAAAAACCTTATGGCTACAATGATTGTGAGCAACAAATAGCTCTAAATTCACTGACATAAACCTAAAATAATAAGTAGAAGTGGTGGACGCCGATCTGTCGGATATTTGGCGGACGCAAAAAATGTAGTGGGATCTATATATATATATATATATATATATATATATATATATATATATATATATATATATATATATATATATATATATATATATATATATATATATATATATATATATATATATATATATATATATATATATATATATATATATATATATATATATATATATATATATATATATATATATATATATATATATATATATATATATATATATATATATATATATATATATATATATATATATATATATATATATATATATATATATATATATATATATATATATATATATATATATATATATATATATATATATATATATATATATATATATATATATATATATATATATATATATATATATATATATATATATATATATATATATATATATATATATATATATATATATATATATATATATATATATATATATATATATATATATATATATATATATATATATATATATATATATATATATATATATATATATATATATATATATATATATATATATATATATATATATATATATATATATATATATATATATATATATATATATATATATATATATATATATATATATATATATATATATATATGTATATGGATCTGAAGTCGCCGACAGTCCGCAGGTGTGAATCTCGATTTGCACTTGCTGACTGTTCTTTTTGCACCATGGTGCCGATATTGCTAATCTAGAGGGCTCTAGGAACTACTCTTCGTGCCATGCATTGTTTTTTTTTTTTTCGCTGCTCATTTTTTTTTCGTTCTGCGAAGGGGCCGTTGACAGTCCCCATATGCGGAGCGGGTGGTGTTGGAAGTAACGAGGAAAAAGTCCATAAGGGCTATATCAGAACTGCGTGGAGGCCAATTTATGTCACCTCTCCTGGAAATCAATTTGCCTGGGAAAATTTCGCGAACTCATGGCAGAGATTGGACGTGTATTGGACGTGTGTGATGTTGCTCTGTCCTGCTGGAACCATGTTCTTTGGTTATAGACAGGAAAGTTTTGCAGTTCAGGCACCAAGAAGTCGTCTAACATCTTCACATGACGCTAAATAGGTATAACTGAATAGTTTTACTATTAATTTCTATATTATCAGTTTTAATGATTTCTTTTTAAATAGAAAAGGAGTTTTTTAGAGGTGATCATACGTTTCGTAGAGTTCTGATGATAGGACTCATGAGAAAAAATCATCAAGCATTTAATTTCTTAAGGCGTCTGCAATCTGAATATATGAAAGATAATATTAGGTACTACATACATACATACAAAAACCATAGTGACATGTCTCTCGTGGAATAGGCAGAGAGATCCGAAAGCCACATAATATAATCTTGACACACATTAATTTTGAAGTCAGTTTATTTATTTAAACGTCAAGAAGTTTCGTATATATACCTAATTGATATTGAAGCGGAAAGGGCGCTGTAATGAGACGGATAAAATTAATGACAAATATAAATTAATGACATTTAAATCCTACGTAAACAAACAGCTCATAATTTGGTATGAACTTCGGTTCTTTGTAACTTAATTAGTTTGTGTATTCAATTTAAAACGCCTTCATAAGTACCTCTACATCTTTCCTCGTATACAAACATCGTCATATGGTACTAAGTAGGTACCAGACCTTTCAAATCTCTCACCATGACGTATATATCTTGTTCCTCAGTCGTTTCCAATGAACCCCGCGTAATTAAATTTGTAAACCTGTCCCAGTGGTATCAAAAGTTAAATTAAATTACTTCAGCAAGTATTTCTGAAAACTCTGAACCATTACTCTTGATTCTACCCATTTGCTTGCCATAAAAAAGCAAGTTCTCGTACCTTTTCAATGGATATTTCGATAAAAAATTACAATAATTTATGTTTGATTAATGTATGTGGTTTTACAATTCATTACAGATTTAGCCTCCTAATTCTAAGTTTTTTTGTTCATCGAGGAACTTTTGAAACTTTGTAGCAATATGCTAATGCAAATAAAGACAAAGATTCTCAAGACGAGTCTTAATTTTATGTGAACTTTATAAACAAAATTTTCCTGAGATCGATTCCCAGTGGAGGCACTGTTTATAATTGTGTTTTCAGTTAGGATTTCTGAAACGATAAAATATCATTAGTCTCTAGAATGTGGCAACTTGTTATTGGGTGTATTTTAAATTAATATTTGACGTATTACCTTCCTGATTACCTTCCAACCAACCAGAGTTAATGTTTAGTGATATACTGACTAGTTGCATGTAAAAAATGAAATCCAACTGTCGATAGCGATAGTATGTATAGTTGAAGATTAAGTACCAAACTATAAACCCATAAATCCAAATTATTGAATATTTTAAGATATTTTGTTTTCTATACAAAACATGTAGGTATGTATGTCAAGATAGGATAGTATGGAGGTCAGTCCTTTTTTCCTACCCGGAATATGAAACCAGCATGATGGCATGTATGTATGTTTAGAGATTAAGTATCAAACTATTAAGTCTTCTTAGATATTGTGTATTGGCGACTGCCATACAAATTGTATGAAGTGATGTCTTCACTAAATTCAATTTTTTTAAAAATTGTTAAAAAAAATTTAAGATGTTCTGCTACAAAGCAGATATTTTTTATAGAAAATTAAATTATCTAGATGGGGTGTTTCGGCTTTTTTCAATATTTTTAAAACTTTGGAAATATAGGCAATTAAACACATAAATTTATCAAAAAAAAATTTTTTTTCCTTATAAAAAATATTTGAAAACTCTGGAATTTTTTTTTAAAAAATTCATTTGAGATTTTGTATTTGTCTATCTTTATACCAATTTTCAGCGTTTTAGTTTTTGTGGTTTCTGAGATATATGGATAAATAAACCAAAATTTTAAAAATTGATAACTCCTGACTGGAACAAAAATTCACAATTCTAAGTATAAAAGTTTTGTAGGCCTATAACTGTTTATATATTTTGAAATTTTGGGCTCTGTAAATTGAGCGGATCAAAAGTTATAAGGGACACACACACACACATTCACAAACACACACATACACACACACACACAAAACTCACATAAAATGTTCTACTCCGAATTCTGAGTAAATCCATGTAGGGGAACATATATGCTGCGAGGCCTCTAGTTGGTGTTATTAGCGTGCAAAAAGTCCACTACGCCATACAAAATGTTCCTTCGTACACGCATCTTGGATTTTAACTGTCTCTTCCTTCAATAGAATTTCATTCTCTTGAACGAATCGACAGTTGGATTAACTAAAACATTAAGGTAATCACATGACTAAAATAAAAATAAAATAAAGATTATCCGTATATTGCAGACTATGAATTGCAAGATTATATAAAATCAGAGATGCTAAAATTTCGTAAGTAGATTATGTATGAACAATGCTCAATATCTATCTGATGGATAAATTTAACAACAATTGTCCAAATAAGTTATACTTTATTTTGATCTAGCTTTTTAACATAGGAAATTTTAAAAAAAGTTTAATTTGTCAAAGCAGTGTAGGTACCTACTTATGTAATATGAAACATGGATAAAAACAAAAGACCAAAAAATAACACTTACAACAATGTATTTTTTATCCAAAGACTTCTAAATGAGTGTTTTTTCCAATATGAATTAAACCAACTATCAATTTTCCAGAAACTTATTCCTACTGATGAAAAATTACCGTCCAAAACCCTTCATAGTATCAGCATTGATTAACAATTAAGAAACTAAACCATACAAATCTCTGAAACACAAATACCTTATTCATGAAATTGCCTAAACATAGATGCATTTTTAATCAACTTTGCAAAACTTTAAAACTATATCGCCCCATGAGTAGTTATCAGGTCAAGCCAAAGTATGAATGGTCAGGGTAAATTTGGCAGACGCCACTAAGTCTGGGACTCCACATCAACTATCGGAATTCTCATTAAGCAAACTCCAGCTGGTGAATAATTGTTCAATTAATTGAACCGTGGAAGGAGGATCAAAAGAATGAAAGTTCTTTGCCAATATTTAATTGCGTTTTAAAAAGGATCGTCGTAATATTTCACAATTTGGTTTCGTTAAGTTAAGATTATCTCAAATTATCGTCCTTAACTCAAAAAGCTATCAAATCATTTGGATCTCGGACGTGAATTATTGATGATGGTGACTCTTATGCAATAGAAATTGATTGCATAAAAATGTTATCAGAGATTATCAACCCTTGAACAAGAGAAAAGTACATTAAATTAATTAGTGGAAAATTTGCTGTTGGCCACAACTTTCTAACTATCTTGACAAACATTCATCCATAGCCTCAACAACATTCATACATCTACAAAAATTTATTGACGTGGTATAGAATTATTTCGCATAAATGCACAAAAAAATATTATGACAACCAAACTGGCTACCTGCGTTTTAGCCAAACCTTTGTTATCAGTAATAAATGTTTATCTATTTGTGACTGTACAGTTTGGCTGTGTGCACAAAACTAAATGTTTTGTAGTCACTTTAGTTCGGTTAATTTTAACATGATATTTTGTTACTATTTACAAAAAAAATTAAGTGTATATGGAACTACCCCTGAGAAAAAAGACAAAAGAATCGTTGAAATCGGACAACGTGGTAAAGAATCATCGATGAACAAATATAAAATAATCAAATATTTTTATTATTGCATATGCACAAACATTGGATTTTTTTCCCTGTCGGGAATCAAAGATATTTTTTAACAGATTTTTAATTATCTTAATAGAGACGAAGTTGGAATATTTATTTATTTTCAAGCGAAAAGAATTTCAGTATTACAATATATAGAACTTTCAAAATTGAATTGATAGGGATCTCATTAAAAAGGCATAATTGGTGAACGTTGCGCAAGCGCATAAAGTGATCACGTAAACCAGCCGATGACAGGTCGTAAGCCCTGTAGGTGCCTTGATTTCCCGGTTCTCCTACAATAAATATTCCAACTTCGTCTCTATTGAGATAATTAAAAATCTGTTAAAAAATAAAATAATCATGTAGAATTGATAATTTTTCCCGTTCCATTTTTTAAATTGGTTAAACACACTGTTCATAGCAAGATTTGAAACGGGATAACAACAAATAATAGTGTGTACCTATGTAATTATGTTCTATTTACGTAGTGTATAAATAATGTTTACGGTGTTTTGTATTATAATAAATGTCACCTGAGAATTCTCCCTTATTTGTGTATGTTTATAATTCAAGATAATAGTTATGTAAATATTATAAGTCACGACAATAAGAAATGGCCCTCATTCCCCAGTCTTCACCGAGTAACAATAGTCTGATGTCTTATAAAATGAATAAAACATCTTGTATTACTATTTTTATCACTCACCGCTATTTAATGTAGACGCCTTCTCAACCATTACAATATACATACATAGATGTCACACACAAGAGTGACTATCGCTCCTGACGCCATGCTTAAAATGGAAAAATGATTCGATTTATCCATTTTTGTGACAAAAGCGGGTTATTTTCTATCAATCAAACAATAGATTATGTGAATATTTAAGAGATATATTTTTGAAAATCAATAATTTTAATTGAATTCTTGGTGAAAAGTTCTTTATGAAATTCCATCGCAATTTATTGAATGTACTAGCTGAGAAGCATTGCTGCGCTCGGCTGTCAGTCAAAACGGTTTTGTGGACTATTCCCAGTTCTTAGGCTATGTCGTAACTACTGATTTGCCGATCGTGTTCCACTTTTTCAAAAATGGCGTCCATTTTATCTATAACAGGGCGACCAGCACGAGGTGCATCTTTGACATCAACATTCTTGGATTTAAAACGCTTAAACAAACTTTGTATACTACTCTTACTGACACTGCATTAGGTCTATAAACTTCACAATTTTTTTTTCGCGGCTTGCGTTGCATTTTTTTCTTTTTTGTAATAAAATTTTGAAATTAATCAAATTTCTTCATTAGATTTCATTTTGACAGAAAGAAAAATTAATGAAAAATAGATGGAAACAACATTTTACTAATTTGGTTCTTTTTTTTTTAAATGTAACCTTTTTAATGTCATTAAAACCAACCAGATACAAATGGTAGGTACAGACGATATTTCATTACAAGTTTATACAAAATACTACATGCGATAAGATATTCTATCCAACCTTTTATAACATTTAAACATACTTTCTTTTGAAAACAATAAAAAAATAATATGTCAGCTCGCGAGGCTTTGTGTTTTTAAACCATTTTAAATGTATAATTATAAAAATATAATATTATAAGTTTTTTGCTCTACTGTAAATTTGCCGATTTTGACATAGGAAGGGTTCAAACGAATGCAAGGACAGGCAAACTGACATGAATATAGCCGCGCACAAACATGTGCAAATCCAGAACGACAATCTTAAGAGGTCTACTTTATTTGTATGCAGAAGAAGATTCGGCTCAGTGGTAAGTCCCTATACTAATTATCGTTCTTCTGGTATCTCAAAATTGTATTTTTAAGAAATTTTCAATTCTATATAATAAAAATTGTATTTTAAAGAAATTTTCAATTCTATAAAATATCAGAATACCTATGTTTATTTTCAAATTTAAGTCAATTTTGAAATAATTTATTTGCTATTTTTAACAAGATATAATATTATATTTCTACGTTATATTATGTTATAGTGAAGTTTTAAAAAGAATTGTCCATAGACGTACTCAATAACTCAAAAATATACATATTATGTAACCAATTTTATTTTATAATTATTGTTGTGGCTTTCTGAATTAATTAATAAATATTTTGGAATGTTTCTACGTCAAGCAAACGACCCGACGCAACGTAACAATCCCATAATTAAACGTAGGTATAATCCGTGTTGTAAATACGAACCACTGCCTTACAAATCTCAGATAGGGAAATATATAATGCCTGTGAAATTATTCAAATCTCAAAACAAAATGCGACGAGATTACCCTAATGTCTTCTTTTGCCACTCAAATAGTCTCTTCCACTCCCCTCTGCCATTCCCCACCACACCCCGCGATAATCAAGTGTGCCTCGGGCAGCGCCAGGTGAGTGGTAGGTACTGACACCTGTATTCACAGAAAAATCTTAAGGCAGCCTCAGACCTCGAACGTGATTTCTTTATTCAGAGTGGTTATGACGTTACTTACCTTCAGAAGTCCTGAAGCACTTCAGTTAACTGTATTCCTTGAGATTTAGGTATGCAGAGATTAGAATGTCTGTTATTATTAGCATGCGCATTATGCTACATTGATGGTGCGTATCTATGTATATTACTTTAAATTTCAAATAAAGCAATGGAGAGCAGAAACTGAAGATTTTAATTCATACAAGAGAACAAATGAGGAATACTTATTTTCTTTCGGCAGAATATGTTTAGGAAGTATATTGCTTTTTTTTATTGGGTACCAAATCGTTAAAATATTTGAAAAATTAAATATGGTACCTACCTATGTAATCTAACCTTACCAAAAAAATCAGTTGTAAAAACTAAACGGGTGAACAGATTATCTTTGTACAATGAAAAATGACATCGGTAGGTACCTATGCTTTCCTTGAGGTGTGGACTTTACAACATGAAAGCACCTTAAGGGAGACAAATTCCGTCGAGGTAGGTACCTTGAAGGTCCAAGGCCTCCTCAATACTCGTTTTTGACTCTGAGTACGGATATGAATGTTACATCAATCAAAACAATTATTCAAATGATTTTTCAAAAACTCCCTTATATTCATCTCCATATATTAAATTATGTAGGTACCTACCATAGGACGCCGGAGCGTGTGAAATAAAATATTTTTTGTTTACATAACACAGAGCAACGTTTTCGAAAGATTTGTACCTTACAAATGTATTTTTTTTTTCGTTCCTACAAATTTGAATATTACCCACTGATTCTCGTGTATTTTTGTGTTTGTTGAATAAAATTATATACCTAATATGAACTTATCCAATTTTCTTGATTATATCAATATATATACATTGATACGCTAGAGAAAAAATGCCTTCGTATATTGGATTTAGGTTGAAATCCTGACTACAGATTTATTTTTTTTTATTAAAAATGAATATGTCCTTGTTAAACAAGTACATATACATCTTCCTACGTTCCCTAAAATAAGCATATTAATGCTTGTGCGATAGGTGAACGAAATCGGTCGAGGCAGGATTCGAACTCGCGACCACTAGATTACTATCCCAGCGCGCTAACCGCTCTGCCAATCGACCCATCTAAATTGTATTTGCTTTGTCAGGTAATGTATGAGTGAGAATATTTAATTGCTCGAGAGTAGTTTTTATTATTCTTAGAACAATATGCCATCAGTTTTATTAAGATTGGACAAAGGATAGTGTTAACTGTTAACTAGGCTAAGACTGGCGTTCTTCTTTTATCAACCTTAGGTATATACTTTTGTTGTCAGACGCTCATCACTCATTCTTTCTATGTGGTCAAACCACCTTAGGGCATTTATTTTCATCTTACTTACGATATATCTTTCAATCATACATTCTCGTCTAATATCATACACCGTTTTACCACACATTCGTCTTAGTTACCTCATTTCAACCGCGTTAGTTCTACTTTTATGCGTCTTCTACCATGTCCATGTCTCACTAGCATACATTAGAGTAGGTACGACGATACCGTTGTGTACCGCGAGCTTTGCTTGCCTCGAAATAATTGGGTCTGCCATTACAAATCTTAATGCACCATTTAATCTATTACCTGTCGTTACTCTCCTTTCGATATCTTTTTCTAGTCTTCCATCACGCTGAAATATGCTTCCTTAGTATAAATACTCTTCCACTTGTTCTAATTGTACATTCTCCACTCGTATCTCGCATTTTGTTCGTCTTTCGCTCTTCTCAAATACCATCACATTAGATTTAGTTGCATTCATTCTCAATCCATTTTGAATGCATCCATCGAATAGGTACCTACTTGATGAGAAAAACTTACACCGTTGTTAACCGATTTACTTAAAGCTTGCTTGGAAGTGATATTTTCGCTAGACCCCCTTTTTACATTAATTTATTGTATGAATTAACTAGTGAACAAATTAGGTATAAGTACCTAATATGTCTCTGCAAAAACTAAGGTACGGTGAGTAAATGGAGCAGATATTTCTTTACACACTTTCTAAATATAGCAAAAATGCTTGTGTAATATATTAATCAAGTAAACTTTTACATACAGTCCAGTGAGACGAGAATCACATGGGAAAAGCTTTAATTACAAAATTGTCTTCAACTAGAAATTGAATTTGGATATTAGGTACCTAATATTATGTAGCGCACGTTTCTATGTAGGAAGGAGGTATCTTCCTACCCTCTCTATGAGGAAATCATAATATTAATTGGCAAAACTACGAACGTATGTTCATTTTGTAATTTATGAATTTAAGATGGTAGATATCTAAAACATAATTTTTACAGTGGTACATACCTAAAAAATTAAAGATAATGTTTTTTTTGTGGTTGGTTTTTAAAAAAATAAATATATAGTATTGTGTATGGAAATTAGATTTTTGAAAGTAAATTTATTTATCTAATTAAGGGACAAAATAAACGAAAAAATACATTAAGGAAATATACAAAAAAATAGACTAATTACTTGATGACAGCCGAAGAAAAAGAAAAAGGTAAAAAATGTAAACATTTTGGTGTTTCAATAAAAATAGGTACAGAATATTTCACATTTTATTATAATTTTATGATACTTACTATTCATTACTCATAATAAACAACATATTATTATATCATGTCAACTCTCCAATTAATGATCATTTCTGTTATCATTGTTTACGGGTGCCCCTAGCACCTGGTTAGTGGTCGTCGCGATCCAATGGTCGCGAGTTCGAATCCTGCTACGACCGATTTCGTTCACCTATAACACAAGCATATAATGCTTAATTTAGGGAATTTAAGGGGTTGTATATGTTCTTGTTTCAAGCACATATTCATTATTTAAAAAAAAATCTTTGCGGAATACATCGTGAAGATATTTTTTAATATAGAATTTATAAAAATGGAGGTACCTACCGACAATTTTATTCACTTCTGTGAATATGTCACAGATTCAACTAGTATAAATTAATATTCAAACGGTGTTTGTAAAGTAACAAGCCACAAACAATAATTTAGAGTTATGTGTCTGATGATGAATAATTATACCAATGTTACCTACATAATATCTACTAGATAAACATAGATAGGTATGTTGGTTCCAGGTTAAAGTGTAATTAATTTTGAAACCATTTCACCTACAAAACAGAAATCAAATAAGTAGCTACCTACATACAAATGATATCCATAAAATAGTCTGACATCTGTTGGGTGTCTGAACTAAGGTTCACATAAATTTCTATAAAAGAAAAAGAAAAACAAATATTTATCATTCATCAAATAAAATAAATACATATTTCTTAACGATAATCGATGTCGGCCTTCGTGGCTCAGTTTATTCGGAATCTGACTGCTGATCCAAAGGTCCCGGGTTCGAGTTTCGGTGGAGACACAGTTTTTAATTGTGTTTTCAGTCTGGATCTGGATCTGTGAGACGATTAAAATCGTTACTCTCCAGAATGTGGCAACATGTTATTGAGTGCGTGTTAAATTAATATTTGACATAGGATCGGTTAATTGCTCGAGAAGCTATATAGAATAGAATAAAACAGAATAATAAGAAGAAAAATGAAAGAGTTGCCTTTTGCAAAAGTTTTTATAACAAAATTTCTAATAACGTCCGCATAGTGTCAACTTTCTTCAGATTCAAGATGTCATCCAAATCAAACGGAATGACCATAAATAATGAAAATATACCTTGTTAAAAGGTGACATGAAAAAAATCAAGTTTTTAGTGCATTTTTTTAACTCAAACGAAATCATTGGTACATAACCACATTATAAATAAATACACCATTACCAGGATTCTATTACCAGTAGGTACTTTCATAGAAATGAACACTGTCCCTACTCACCTAGGATCAGTCAGATGGGTTGTGGCAAATCGGTTGGCGCGCTGGATTAATAATCCAGTGGTCGGGAGTTCGAATCCTGTCACGACCGATTTCGTTCATCTATGTACATAAGTATAACCCAAACATTTATGCTTAATTTAAGAAAAGTATGATAGTGTATATGTACTTGTTTCAAGGACATAGCCATTTTAAAAACATGTGGGTTGTGGCCAACACTAAACTCTCCACACCATAGTAAGCGTTCATTTTTTCTTCTTAAAATGTTAACAATCTCAATATGGTAAATAATGCTTATGTTGTATGAAATATTTAAATAAAAGCAAATAAATTTTGTTTTATAGAGCGTGAGAGCATTTTGAAAATTTTGACACGTGATATCATATGAAGAAATTTTATGATATCTATGGAAAGCTAGTCAGTTCTTAGTTCAAGCTCATAATACTCTAATGTCAATATGAAATCAAAGAACTGAACATTGCCAAACGCAAACAAATTCTCTTGTTACATATAAGTTTCATACAAACATCCATTAATAAAATATAATTTTTCAAACCGTTGTATATTTAATTTCTTTTTAACATTGACCAACTTTAAATACAATTTTATGAAGATTCTTGGTGTTGTATAAATATAGTTGAAACCAAATTAAAATATCTCTAATTTCCAGGACGTGAGAGCATTTTTTCAGTTTTAATAGATGAAATCATAAAGAAACACTGAGAAAAAATTAACAGTTGTCTATGGAAAACTAATCAGCTCTATGTCTATGCACTTTACACATATGATGTTAATATGAAGTCGATCAGACTTGTAGTTTGGGCTGTAGAGAGGACACAAAAAGGATAATCCGTACGCCGTACGCCATACGCCATACGCCATATGCCATACATACAAACACATCATGACTCTCCACAATTCCATAGTGTGGAGAGTAAAAAAGACTCGCCTACTCTCCCTACTCCCTTTTTTATCGTAGTGTGTTTTTGAAAAAGGTGAGATTAAAAAATATTAAAAATAAAAAATTTCTAAACGAATGATAAACCTGTGTCAAGTCAATATTATTTTAAATCAGGTTATAAAGAGGAACGTGAGATATTGCGGGTCCAAGGGATAAAAATGAGCAAAAGTACAGGATTGTATTAGAAGTCTTTACAAAAAAATACTAAGAATAAAGAAAACACAACCAAATTTTATGAACACGAACGGTACAATGCAGTTGTTTTGATTCTCTTGTATTTTGCAGAAAGACCAAAGAAGCTTTAGAGATATATATTTATAGGTAACGGAGAACGCCTTAAATATCCTGAAGAAACACAGCTAGTAATGAAACTGTCCTCCAGAGAATGGATGTGTTAAAATAAAAAGGAAACTCTAGTACATATTTGACCCACGTGGAATGAAATTGAATTCCTTTAACTTTTCTACTTGAAAAAAAAGTAATAAAAACCTTTTATAAAATGTAATAAAAGTAATGAAAATTTGGAGTGCCACAAGAATCGGTTCTCGGACCTATTTTATTTATTCTGTATATAAAAAGACTTGACGACTTGATTCACAACCAAGGATTTAATTCATTTGCTTATGCCGATGACCGCTTGCTCTTCAAATTTTGTAATCCCATATGTAAAAATCGTCTGGAAGTAGAAACTGTTGAGTGCATCGAAAAAGTCGCCACGTGGATGTCTAGCAACAAGCTTAAACTGAACCCAACTAAAACAGAGTTTATGTGGGTAGCTTCACCACGGCGACAGCATCTCATTGAGAGTACTCCTATCAACATCAACGGAGAAACACTCGTGCCAGCTACAAGTGTCAAATTCTTGGGTATTCACTTGGACAATAAGTTGTCACTTGACCTTCAAATCTCAAAAACGGTCAGTTCATGTTTTTTTCAACTCAGACAACTGAAAAACATTCGTCGAAATTTACCTAAGAATGAGACTAAAACACTTGTAAATTCATTCGTTGTGTCTCGGCTTGATTACTGCAACGGCATTTATGCTGGATTGCCGAAGTATCAGCTCGATAGACTACAGATGGTATTAAACACAGCGGCAAGACTTATTTTCGGTGCAGAAAAACGATGTCACATAACTCCACTACTAAACGAATTACACTGGTTGAAGTGTCCAGAGCGAATTGATTACAAAATTTGTTTGACAGTATATAATGCTTTGAACAACCTGGCACCAAAATATATACAAGAGCTGTGTCAGAGAAGAGATCTCTCTGGGAGGCATCTCACACTCAGGTCATCTGGATCACAGAGTAACAATTCCTTAAAGGAGTTGGACAGAGTCAACAAGGCGGCTTACTATGACCGATGCTTTAGTGTGAGTGGTCCTATTAAGTGGAATTCACTGCCTCTAGATGTCCGCAGTGCTCAAATCAAGAACACTTTCACTAAAGGATTTAAAACAGCTTTGTTTCAAAGAGCAACACAATATTAGACTATCAGCGCCCTTGGTATGATCTTGAATTATTAAACGGCGCTATACAAATGACTTATTATTATTATACTAACTTAATTTGAATGACTTAGGTACCTACTTTTTATGAGAAAATTTGATTTAAGTACTAAATTTTCCAACAGTTAAGATACGAAATGAGTACCTATAGGTAAAGTAAAATGCTTGAGATACACGACAACACTGGACACTCGAGTGTATACCTACCTACATCGAGTGTATACATACATCGAGTGTCTAGATGTGTATAACGTCGCGACACCGAGTTCAAATTGTAGTTTCTGTGTCGCTGCCGCGTAGACAGTGTGTGTGCAATACACATAAACTGGGAAACTACATAGATCGAAGTCGACATAACAATATATTATGTATATTTTTTGTAAACACGTATGTGTATACGTTTACTGTGGACGCCATCGACACTGCTGTCGACATTTACATATGTCAGAATAAGTGTCGTCATGTATCCTGACTTAATTCTTTATATCAAACAAAAAGCAAATAAAATAGGAATGTATCTACTACTAGAATAATTCCACTGTCTGCAATATAGTTTGTTAAAAATCATTGCAATAATATATTTCTACATTTTTAAAAGTAAAAAGTAAAAATCAGAGTTTGAAAGTATAAAGAATACATTTTTTTACTATGTAGTGGAAGTGTACATTTTTTATTCTTGAAAGGTGTAAATGCATTTTTATGAAGTACATTTTTGTAGGATTCTTAAACTAATATTAGATTCCCAGAGGACAGAAGTTTTCATACTAGACCATACACACAAAAAGAGTCGCGAAACTCATAGTATGCACTCTCTACATGATACCCGTTGAAAAATTCATGAAAAAAAAATGCGTTTTAATATTGTCAAATCATGTACATATTACTTATCATATTCCGTAATGGTAGAGAGTAAAAAGGTCACGTCACAAATATCAGAATTCACATCGGTAATACGATTATAGGCCGGCCACGCTTGACTTTAGTATGACGTCATCAAAAAACTATGCGACCCGTCGTAAGTCGTATGTTTGTACATGTAATTTGGATGCCAATACGGTGACCATCATTTTGTTTACAATGGACCCAATTTTTTTATTTAACTTTGATCATCTTTCCATTTTCACTTATTACATCATTTAAGACAATAAAGAATGTAATTATTAATTCTTACCTTACTTAACATGTCTGCGTAAGGGCAGCTATAAGGAATTGGGTCCATTCTACGCTTCCGAAGTAGTGCACTACGTAGCCTTTGGGAAGGTTTGCAATCTGATAAATATATAATATATTTTTTCGATCTTATAATAAGAGAAGGTGAAACACAGAATTCGGTCAAGATTGTTCTATAGTAGGGCTGCTGTGTTAATGGAGGAGTCCGAGAAGCAACTGGTTCGAGTATGTTGAAGGTTTACTGTGATTTGATGTTGCAACTGAGCACTTTACACAATATAAACAATTTTTCAAAAGTAAAACAGATCATGTTAAACACATCATATTTAATAAATAATAAAATATCAATGACAAATAAATGGTTGTGGTGTGTATGAAACAAATTTCATACATTCTATTTGTTAAAATAATGTTTTTGTTGTTTAAAAATACGCACTAGGACAAATTGTCACCCTATAGACGAAGATTTGAAATATTTCTTTAAAACGTCATTCACATTCACAAACGTCACGTGGTATCTTCGAAATAAGTGTATGATTTATAAAAGACGTACGTTTCAACATTTTATATGGGAGTTTGGTTTTTTCACTGCGACTTACTTTCATCTTCCGTCTTTGTTTTTTTATATACAGAGAATAAGAAATAGATACATTAAAAGCAGAAGTATTTTTGTTCGATCGACATATTTTTGCGATGAGTCATACCAAAGTCAAGATTGGCCAGCCTATAGTAGGTAGGTAATATTGTTGGTATATAATACCATTTAATATGAAACTATAATATTACTTTGATTATAGTAATTTGTGCGAATCCACACGATGTCATATCAAATCAACATAATGTTTATTAAATTTATATCAATTACTTGTGTGTCGTAATTCAAACACGATACATAGAAATATAAATTAACGTTGATATTGAGAGATCTTATTAGGCAAATCTAACACTCTCAACACTTATTTGAAATTAGTGAATTTTTCATACAAACAAAATAATACTATGTTTTTTATTTATCGGGTTTTTTATTGTGTTTTCAAACTGGATCTATGACACCATTATTATGATTAGTCGCCATAATGTGATATCTTGTTATTGGGTACCTACATGATAAATTAACATTGTTTTATATGCCTGATAGATCTACCTGTTAGTTGTCCGAAAAGTAATACATACAAAATAATAAAACTTTTGATTTCATCGATTGAACTCCATAATATGTTGGCTGGTCTGCTGCAGGATACAGATATTTTATAAAGAGCTGATCCCGTGACTCATTATGTACTATTCTGATTCGTTTCAGAGTACGAAAACGTCTGTGACCAACGGGCGACCGTGGATAAAAAGATTTTATCCACGCGGTGTGACGTAATGAGTCCCGTATAAATAATGCAGTCAACTTTTCGATATTTCTCATATACTAAAATTCTGACGGATAAATTTAGACGAATAAGTATAGGACATATTGTGAGTATAAACTCGTACGGGAAGGGGGGTCTATCTTCAACAGCCACTGAGTAATAAAATAGAGGTCATTTTTGTACATAAGACAACTGAATAATCTTTATTAAAATTCAATCGTTTTAGCCATATATACTTTCACTTCGATCAATTTCGGTCATCAAACAAAATATTTTTTTGACTTAATTATATTTGTCGATTAAAAATGCGATTGTTAAATTTTACTCCTAACTATCCCGAGGGGATATACATAGTGGGGAGTTGTTTTCGTAATTTTTGAGACTTTTTTTATTAACTAGTATCATGCTGAGATTTTATTCTGAAAGTTTCATCACAATGTATCTGTGTGTATGTGCGTGATATGTACTGTGTGCTTTGTACGGCGTGTTAATTTTACTTTATCGATTAAAGAGAAAAGTACTCATTCGATTCATTTCTAATTTTGTAAATATTTTTATATAATACTCGCATTAGACCCCATTAGATTTTGAAAGATGTGATTTTGAGAAGGAAGTGCTTCTCAATTTTTTTAAAAGTCAAATATTTTAAAGTGGCCCCAATTTCAGGAAACTTAGAATTTGAAATTTTTATTTTCAAATTACTAAAAAACACACCAGTTTCATGAAAATAGTTTGAAAAATTATCAAGTTTTAATAATAAAATATTTAAATTAAAAAAATTATCGAACAAACTCATTTCATGAAAATTCTGAAAATTTTCTATACAAAATTTGAATACTTTAGGGAGTGACTTGTTAGTGAAGAGTTTAGCTTTGACCACATCCCACTCGTTTTAATTATTATTTTGCCGAACCATACCTTATGTATGTTACCAACAAGTATTTCAAATAAACTTTTAACCTTGCTACTACAATTTTCCGGGTATCTGAACGTTTACTTTAGAAAAATTGCTCTTCAAAAACATTATATAGGTATTAAACAAAATTGTACATATGTATTTTCAGAAAATATGACTTTCATTTTCTTATTATTTTAGTACGCCATGTAACCTACAAGTTCAAGTAATTATCATATTAAATAAATGAGTGTGTAAATATTAATATCAAAGGTTTGAATACCTTATATTATGGATTATATCAATAACAGTTCGATATAATCCAGATAAAGTATGTTCCTACGTATATAAGTAAAACTGGTTAAGATGGTCAGTTGTATGTAGGCTATGGATTGTCCCAGAACAACAGTTCTGTTAAAGAAGGTTAGGTCGTCAATAAATTATCACCAGTCGCCGTCAGAAGAAGCGATAAATTAACCCTGGCCGTGACAGCAATACATGGCTCGCTTCTTTCTGCTTATCCCGCAGAAGCCAAATTCTCGTTACTTTTTACAACCCTCATGGACTTTAATCCACGAAAAGCTTTGTATACAACCGATCATAAAACGATTCTCGTTTTAATTTTTGTCACCTTAAAGATAATAAATAATTTCATCTTGACGACTGTCATGGTTTGGTTAGTTGGAGTTTGATTTTTTTAAGCAGAATAAATGCAGTTGCAATGAGATCATTGAGGATCGCCAGGCTTGGAAATTTGGGTTGATAAGGTACTAGTCAATAATAATTCATAATGGATAAACATTGTGTAAGCGCTTAAAGATAGGTATCAATAAAATCAGCCAATGACAGGTCGTTAGCCTTGTAGATGCCTGATTTCCCGGTTATCATATCGAGTTTTAAACTTATCGAGTACCTTATAATTACAACATATAAGTACCTTATAATTACGTACAACACTATCCATCCCTATCCATAATACAGAATTTCTCAGCTCTTCGTTCGAAGTACAATCAGCTAGATTATGGAATAGTCTTAGTCCGGATATTGCGTCGTCTTACTCACTTAGTATTTTCAAGAAAAAACTAAAGAAGGAATATTTATCCTTGAACACCTGATCCCGATTTCCTTACCTGTCCTTACCATATCCTTTTTTCTTGCTATGAATTATTATTATTTTTTTTTGTTTTAATAGTATTTATGTAAGTGTTATACGTATTTTCATTGATTTCTTTTACTCATATGTATTTGCTGTTGTACATACACAATGTTGTAATACTTCGTAATCTGGTTGGTTGGAAGAAATTGCCTAATGGCAATAAGCCCGCCAGTGTACAATTATATTTGTTTATATTATGTACAAGAAGATGTATAAATAAATAAATAAATAAATAAATAATTCTATGGTCAACGTATAGTTTTTTTTAAAGAATGAATATGTACTTATGAAAAGTACATAATTATATATCCTCATACATTCCCTAAATTAAGCATAGATTGTTGTACTATAGGTGAATGAACGTCGGTCGTGACAGGATTCGAACTCGCGACCACTGGATCACTTACCTAGCGCGCTAACCGCTCTGACACCACCCATCTAATGGTTGGTATTTTTACATGGCTGTTTTTTATATCGTCTTTATTATTAAATATAGGTATGAAAAAGTTATGTCTGGCACTTAGGAGTGGTTGCAATTACAATGGGTATCTTCTTTATTTGTACTTATAAAATGTGTAACTGAAATATGTCAAATAAAATTAAAAGAGTAGAAGATTTTTTTTTCAGAAATCTGTCCGAGTGTACGCTGAAAAAATCACCAAGTTTCATTGTAATCAGATGGATTCAAAGATATTAAAATCTGCAATATTCACCTATAGAAAGGGGATGCGCACTGATAAACGCAACCACTCCCAGGTGCTAGACTTACGTTTTTCATACCAATATTTAATAAGGAAGGAAATATAAAAACACAGCTAGTAAAAATGAATTGTTTTTTGACGTTGCTATACTGATTTTCGATTCCCTCCCCCCTGTATTTTCCTTATCCTTTTTTTGCTATGATTTTTTTTATTTGTAGGTAATAAAATAATGTATCTTTTCTTTGTTTTTTTTCCTCACTTTCATACGTTTGTTGATGTACATATACAATTTTGTCGCACTTTGTATTCTTGTTGGTTGGTTGGAAGAAATTCCCTAATGGCAATAAGCCCGCTAGTGTGCATTATATATTTTTTATATTTTATTCAAGAAGATAAATAAATTAATATTATTATAAACTTAATCATGATCATATTCTGTTTTCAAAAACTTAATTATAATATCTTTATTTCGCACCTAGTTCAAAGATTTGTCTTTAAAACGGATCGAGAATGTCATTCCTGGTTACCTTCTGACTTCTTCCAGGATTATTATTGTACCTTCTACTTCGACTTAACTGCAAGACCCGGAAAGATCGTAAATATCAACTACCCACTAACTGTGTCAACCACAGCACTTCATTATATAAGAGAGATGGTGTTTCCACTAAAAACCAACGATAAAAGTAAAGGTCTTTATAAATTTTAATACCTAACCTTTTGTTTAAATAAAATAGAGGTGTGGCCAATACTTATTAGAATTAACGACTGTGCAAAAAGAACTCTGAAGTAATGTTTATTGACAAACATTTTTTCAACATCTCAAAAGAGACGAAGTTGGGATATTGTAGAAGAACCAGGAACTCGAGGCACCTACAGGGCTTACGACCTGTCATCGGCTGGTTTACACTTTATGCGCTTGCGCAACGTTCTACAACTATGCATTCTTATTGACGCGCAGTTCAGGGGTGACATCTCATTTATAAGGACTGTTGCTTTCATTGTTTACAAATAAAAATTAATTTCTCAATTCCTCAATAGACGGCGTTACAAAAAGGTTTCTCCGTTACTCCATAGATCGCAATAGTAATAATTCATTATTTTCAGGTAAAATGTTACACACTATTCAAATATATAGAGCTTTCAAAAATTACATCGATAAGGGAACTCAATAAGAAGGCATAATTGATGAACGTTGCGCAAGCGCATAAAGTGATCACGTAAACCAGCCGATGACAGGTCGTAAGCCCTGTAGGTGCCTCGAGTTCCTGGTTCTTCTACAATATCCCAACTTCGTCTCTATTGAGATGTTGAAAAAATGTTTGTCAATAAAAATAACATTTGACTCTCGAAAGGGAAAAAAATCCAATGTTTGCGTATATGCAATTAAAAAAGAACTCTGAAGTAATTTATTCAATGTATCAATGCTTTGAGCTTTACATACTTTGCACTCCAAGTAGGTACTTATATATGTCATTTTCAATATATATTTTTTTCTTTTTTAAAATGAATATGTCCTTGTTAAACAACTACGTTCTTAAAATAATCATAAATGCTTGTGCTATAGGTGGACGAAAAAAGCGCGCTAACCGCTCTGCCATCGACCCATCTTACATCCGTTTACCCAAAAACCTCGCTCATTTCCCTTAGAATTTTGAAATTGTGTGATTTATATGATCTCATTGAAGTCAATCTAATTGCACATTATGTTGTATTATCTAGTTCTTGAATATATTGCCTTAAAAACCATCAAATAAACATAGTTCACTCGCTTAGAATACCTCGACCGCTAATGAAAGGTTTCTCGTGGCATTTTTGTAAATAAAAAAATATTTTTTTAAAATACACCAGTTAGGTGAAAAGGCTTAGTGATTCCATTTTCATCAAATATGTGTTGTTTAAAGTATGTTCAAAAATATTATTTTATTTATGTATAACGAAAGTTTAATTTCTAAGCGATGCGATGTTAAAATAACCGAATTTTCAAATATTATTTGTTTCAGTAAGAACTTAAGTACCTACCTATCTTCATAATATGTAACTAACAAAATAATTTATTTTGATTATAGGTAGGTACATAATATTACAATTCTCTGCCTACTTTGGATATTGAAACTTTCTCCCAAAAACAACTCCATTAATTCTACATAATTTCTTTCTATTTAACTATTTTACACAACTATATAGACGTATAAATATATTCAGCAATGCTTAAAGACTTCGAATAGAAAATAATTTAAATATCATAACACATAAATTGACAAACTTTGTCTTTGAGCAATGAGTTTCTGTGAAAATATAATATACATACCTACCTATAAAAATTTACGAAAACTTTATTCTATTGAAGCAAATGATCGCAGTGCTAGATAATTAATTAAGTTTACCTCGGAAATGTCGCTACGCAATTGTTTTATTATTGACGATAACACACTGCGGATGATGTAACTCGCTTAAGTAAGTCGAAAATACGCATCACAATGCTGAGACATGTGTTAGTTTCAGATTCGATTTTCAAGCAGTTTTCAACTGTATTTTTACACGAATAGTTATACGAGGCAACGGATTATAATAGTGCTTCCACTATTCTCTATTATCATCGTTTTCGAGTGCCCATTAGGAGACCAGTAATCGAATATAGGTACAACAGACGAAAAAATATCTCACGTACATAGTTCAAAAATGAGGTTCACAGTTCATTCTAAATGCAGTGCGACAAGGCGAGACTGGTGTATAGAGTTACACGTAGGTATTTGTCATGTTTCCTTTTATAAGTTTATGCACACCCACACAGCTGTCGCCGGTTATTCCACTCAATAGTTTGATACTTTATCTCCAAATATACATTCATACCATTATGCTTTTTTCGTATTCTGGGTAGGAAAAAAGACTGACCTCCATACTATCCTATCCTGATATATAACTATATACCTACATGTTTTATGTAGAAAACAAAATAGGTTAAAATACTTATTAATTTGTGCAATATGCATCACCAGGACCTTTTTGATTAATTTCGCATGTCTGTTTGAGTCGGTAAGCTTACCACCAAGCTTACTTAGTGGTAAACTAAAACAGCCTCTATTTAAAACAAGTTTTCTGTGTATTGAATTTTTATGCTCTCGTTGGTAAGAGATTCTGTTTACAATTCTCAATACCAAACATGTATTTATTTATTTATTTAATATATCTTTACATTTATATGTCACAATGATAATAATATATACAATAATCGACCTCACTAGGGCTGGCCTGTATTGAGGTCGATAATTTTACATACCTAAATAGTAAAGACAGTAGGTAATTATAATATAACATTAATAAAAATAGTATATAACATGACATAAAAGTATAGCAAAAATATAAAACCATAAGCAAATTAAATATAAACTAGTTGCATGTAACACATGAGATCCAACTGTCGATAGCGATAGTACGTATAATTGAAGAATTAGTACCAAACTATAAACCCTGGGGGATAAGCTTCTTTAAAGATTTATATAAAACTAGTTGCATGCAACACATGAGATCCAACTGTCGATAGCCATAGTACGTATAGTTGAAGAATAAGTACCAAACTATAAACCCATAAATACAAATTATTTAATATTTTAAGATATTTGGTTTTCTATACAACACATGTACCTAGGTATGTATGTATATCAAGATAGGATAGTATGGAGGTCAGTCCTTTGATCCTACCCAGAATATGAAAACAGCATGATGGTATGTATGTATGTTTGGAGATTCAAGTATCAAACTAGTCTTCTTACATATTGTGTATAGGCGACTACCATACAAATTGTATGAAGTGATGTCGTCACTAAATTCAATTTTTATAAAAATTGTTTAAAAAATTTGAGATTTACTTCTACAATATGAATATTTTTCATAGAAAATTAAATTATCTAGTTGGGGTGTTTCGGCTTTTTTCGATATTTTTAAAATATTTGGAAATATAGGCAGTTAAACTCATAAATTTATCATAAAAAAAATATTTTTCTTAATAAAAAAGGAGAAACCCTGGAATTTAAAAAAAAAACTGATTTGAGATTTTGTATTTGTCTATGTTTATACCAAATTTCAGTGTTCAAGCTTTTATGGTTTCTGAGATACATGGAAAAATAAACCAAAATTTCAAAAGTTGATAACCCCTAACTCAAACAAAAATTCACAATTCTGAGTATAAAAGTTTTGTAGACCTATAACTGTTTATATATTCTGAAAATTTGGGTTCTGTAAATTGAGCTGATCAAAAGTTATAAGGGACGGACGGACACACACACAGACAAAACTCACATAAAATGTTCTACTCCAAATTCTGAGTAAATCCATGTATGGGAACATATATGCTGCGAGGCCTCTAGTTGGTGTTATTAGCATGCAAAAAGTCCACTACGCCATACAAAATGTTCCTTCGTACACGCATCTTGGCTTAATAACGTCGATTTATTCAGAGAATTGAATTCTCATGAACGAATCGACAGTTGGAATCCAAAAAAAACAACATAGACAATGAATCCAGAGCTATGTATAATATATACTGAGCTGCAGCTAACTACAGTTGGGTACCTGTGACGATAACTGCAACAATAATAATTATATACATCACAACTCTAGGCTCACTATATATTACATTGACAAGTATTTATACAAAGTATTGGTGTGACCATACGTTCTGAATAAATTAGTGGGCAAATTATTTGATAATATTAAGCATATTTACACAATTTGAGATTATATAAGATTTTAACTGTAAACATTGTACTAGTACTTATATTATTTTTCGGCTATATTAATAATAATTATTTCTTACTCGATTTTCTGCCAAAACCTTCCTCATAGTAATGTTTATTTAATTGTTGTGCGGAGAAATAATTATGAAGGATGGCTATTATAAAAAAAAATATTTTATGTAGGGTAAAAAAAATATGGGAGAAATAAAATCATCACCAAATCATTAAAAGATATTTATTTAATTACTCTTGTTTGATTAAAAATTTCAAAGACTATTTCCAAGTCCTAATGCGTCATTATTATTGAGTGAAATTAAATTTGTGAAAAGCCTTAATTACTCGCGCATAAAACTCCACAGTGATTATAATAAAAACACTCCTAAATGGAGTGAGAGAGGGTTGGAAGATCGTTTTTGAAAACCCTTTGCAGATGCCTTGTACCAACATTAATTAAATTCAAATTTGAGTATGTAAATATCTCTCGTTGTGGGAATTGTAAACGGGATATTAATATCTTATACGTTATCTTCTCGTCCATGGATTATATGTATTTTCGGTAAAATAAAAACAAAATATAAACCAAACAATTTTCCACCTAACCTTAAAACAATCGACGCTTTTTAAAGATTCTGTTAAAAACATCCTATCAGTTTGTTACCTCATTATACATAAATAATGTGGTATATAGTATTTACATACCATATTCACATTTTGTGATATCCTCGGAGATCGTCGGCAATTGTCGGCGGTGTTCGGAAAAAACAAAAGATTCGATCGTTTGGGTTATTCCGTGAAAAACCGTTTACATATAAACAACGTCTGTCTAGTTAATTTAATAAGAAGTGTGCTATTATAAATTAAAATGTATATTGTTTGTATTTAATAATTTGTATAATAAAGTGGTATTAATAAACAAAGTAATCTTTATTAAAAGATACCACAAATAACTTCACACCGTATCCCTAATGGGACAGTCAAAGAATAGAACGAGAATAGATCGTCAAATAACGTCGAATAAAGTAAGAGAATAGAACGTCATATTTAGACACGCATCCATTGTCTCAGTAATATATGTACATGTTCGTCTGTTGCTCATTGTTGAACCTTCTTACATAATATAATTTCTTTTAGAATATCATTCATATGGTCCTGCCATCCTTTTTTTGGATAACCTCTTGTTACGTTCCTGTCCACCATTCTACCCATATGGCCATACCATATTACATAATGTGCTAACTTTCATTCTAATAATGACATCTTTCTTCGTCTTGCATTCATTCCTTGTGTCCTCATTTCTTACCCTGTTATGCAGATTCCTATAACACATTGAAGCACCTAACTATACGAATGTTTTGATATTCTGAAGATTGATATAAAGAAATTAAAATGAAAAAAGGGCAAGACTAGTTAATTATAAAACGGAAATAGTTTAAAGTGACAATTCTGGTGAACATGTTTTTGTTATTAATGACTTAAATATTCATAAAAAAATTAATTCGTTTTCGGAATATATCATTTAAATTATTGTTCAATGCTCAGACATTTTTTAGCTTTTAAGAAAGCTTCTCTACCTGCCAATACTTTAAAAATTTGTTTGTTTTCTTGTCGGTCTGTCTGTATATAAATAAGAACAGTAAATTATTTAACAAAAAATATAAAACCACGAATGAAACACAAATTACAGAGTTACGGTCCATTTAAAATTATTTATTAATTAACTGATTATTAATATTTTATTCATCAATTAATAGATTATTTATACTATTTCATTAATTGACTATCTTATAAATTGTTAAAAAAATCGTTAGTTGTTTATTTATCATTTGATTGTTAGTAAATTATTTTTTAATCAAGTGATTATGTTAAATTTATCTAACTGTCAATTTGTTCAAGAGAACTTTGTTCTCTTAACAAATTTTGAATTCGATGATTTATAAAATGGAATAATTGATACATCATTCGTATGTAAGTGCATATTATTTGTAGTTGTATCAAACCAATTAATATTTTTTTTTTGATTTTGTGCAATTACTCTAAATGTTTTGATTTCATATATAAATATTATTTTTTGTAACAATTAGATATAAAGTGTTTTTTTTTTCAGAATGTAGGAGTATTTTGTACTTTTAATTTCAATATTAGACATGATAATTTAATACACAATGTTCCATTTTTTGATTACATCAACTATTATTGGACTAAAAGCACATCGCAGGATAAATGCTAAATAACTAATACCCTCTTCTGGAAATGGGCCAACATCTGATCTCTGGAGGCTGGACGGTTGGTTTCCTGTAACACTAGGGTGTGCTTACATCTCTCTGTATAATTCACTTTACCACCGCTCTACGGTGACGACTAATCTCTGAGGTTGTATGCTTTATGAATAAGTTAATTTGAGCCTAACTAAACGAAGGCGTAATCCTATTTAGGGCCACTTATTTCCTCTGGAAACCAACCCGACACACCAAGATGTGAAGTCAGATTTGACCCGCTTAATTACACTAGACTAAAATCTATCCAAAATGGGTTACTTAAAAAAATAACAACACAGAACATGGAGTAGACTAGTGTTATTTTTCTACTCCTGTATTTTTGGTTTTACTCATCTTATTTTTTTTATATAAAATATTATGTTTCTGTACAAAATATACAATTCAGTGAAGTGTTTTTACTATCCTGGCACAAATCAAATGGGAGAGTTTACATTATGCCTCCTTCCAGTCCCTAGGCACCCTCACCTTTCCCCTTCAGTATGAATTGAAGCAAGTGTTTTTTTTTCTCCTATAATTATGCGACCTATATATTATATGCGATCTTGCGGTCATTTATTGTCGACAGGAATTACCTGGTTGTTTTGTCTCAACTTAAGGCATCTGAGTTTGTAACCGAATCTGTCCAAGGTATTTTGAGCATTCTGCGATGCAACCACATTTCAAAAGCTTCCAAATAGTTCAGCACCAACAGTAATAACAGTACATAATAGGTATACCTAGATAAATCAAAACAGATTATCATTATCTCGTTTGATTTAATATAAAATTAGCTCATGGAGCTCTCTAAATTAGTAATCTCGGTAATCTAGCAATGTTCAAAAAGAATAATCGACGAATGTGAATAAAAGATTCACACTTGTGGACTGACATTGACCTGAGATATTTTTATTGGTGTGGTGAAGATCTCTGTATAACACAAACTTGAATTAAGGCATCATAACTATTACAGAATTTTTCGAAGGCATTGAAATTGTTCTTCGAGATCACAAAATCCACATGATAGATGGGACCTTGAACAGACCCCCATGGACACCAACGAGGTGCTGCGATCTATAAAAGTACACCATTGGGTGGCAGCAATTCCTTGATTCCTCACGTCAGGAAAACAGACAAACATTTAAGAGCCTTTTTCCATTTAAATATCTATTGACAAAATATAACCCAGAGAGATCTTGACCTCTTTTTACTGCAATGAATGCAACGTTTTATGATCTTCGGACTTTTCCCGTGTTCAGAAGTATTTCAGAAGGTAAGAGAGTATTGGGATATTCGGATATTTAGAGTTGTTATTCAGCGGTTAACGTCAATAAACCGTCATCAGCTGAAGCCTAATGTGCAACTTTGTGAAGGGTATTTTTTTCCTTTTCCAAAATAAAAAAATCAGGAATATAAGCCAAAAATGCTGCTTTCGACATTCCATATATGACTGGTCACTATACAAACACTATTGCGCGAAATCAAAAGAACTTTTTATAACATAGACCTTGGTCGTCATCGTGGTTTATCAGTTATCGAAATATAATATAATGACATGTGTGACTTTTAGCTGTAAAAATAAAAAAAAACTTATTTTACGTATCCGGATATACAAAGGACTTTCCACACCAATACGTTGCAGCAGAAATTGCCACATCATTTTCCACAACTTCGTTACATCCCTGTACCATGTTTCGGTAGACAAGAAGATGCTTATCATCTTGAACCTCACCATTACCCGTCGCTCTCGAAAATCAAGCCTACTCAATAATAAGTGTTACCTACTCAATAATAAGTGTTATGGAAAACAATGCGATACATTTTTTATGATATATTATTTAGTGAATCGAAGTATTCCTGTCTCGCTCTCATCTAGCAAGAGGATTGTATAAATACATATGTAGTACGTTTGGAAATGGAAATACCTAGAATCCAAAATTAAAATACAGCTATTGGAGCAGGTTTTTTTTTTATTTGAAGAAATTATCACGCAAACGTACGCCTCAATTTGGGCGGTGTTGACGGTGAAAGGGTGAAACAATTTAAATACCTGGGCAGTATTATTACCGAAAACCTAGACCCTGATATTGAAATTAAATGCAAGATAGAAGCGGCCCGTGATACTTTTAATAAAATGAGAATCTTCTCTGTAATGACGACATCAATCTGAAACTACGCCAAATGATGATCAAATGCTATGTATGGTCGGTCCTACTCTACGGTGTTGAGGCGTGGACCCTCAAGGTTGGTACCGTAATCCGCCTGGAAGCGTTCGAAATGTGGATTCACCGTAAAATGCTAAGGATATCTTGGACCGACATGGTAAGCAACGTTATTTACGACAGTCAAGCTCCGTAAAACTTCATATTTTGGTCAAATAATGAGAGGCGAAAAATACTCTTACAGTTGATCATAAAAGGGTAGATTAAGGGCCGTAGAGGGGTCGTCAAGAAGCTGCTATCCTGGCTTCGTAACGTTCGGGAGTGGACCGGAGTGAGGCGTGTGGAGGACTTGTTCCGCACCGCACAGGACAGGGAAAGTTTCGCCCGAGTGATCGTCAACGTCCGGGGGACGCGACAGGACACATAAAGAAGAAAAAGAAGAAGCACCTTTTCAAAGCCCTGTACCTCGGTATCTATGAGAGTAAAAATAAGGTTTATTCTTCTTCTTTTTCTCGTTCATTTAAGGTCCTACGCACGTTGACGATCACCATTAAGAAAGCCGCCCTGTCCTGGGCAGTGTGAAACAGTTCCTCCACAGTTTTCATACCGGTCCATTCCCGGAAATTTCGAAGCCACAAATGTTGCCTTCTTCCGACACCTCTACGACCCTCGATCTTCCCCTTCATAACAAACTGAATGATGCTATATATTTCACCCCTCAGAATATGGCCGAAGTACGACACAATAACGAACTTAACATTGGTGAATAATTCTCTATTGGTGTTGGCTCTACGTAGTACCTCAGTGTTACTGACCATTTCAGCATTCTGCGGTGGATCCACATTTCGAATGCTTCAAGGCTGTTTATAATATCAACATTGAGAGTCCACGCCTCAACCCAATAAAAAAGAACTGACCACACATAAAACTTCTTTTTTTATAAAATGAATATGTCCTTGTTAAACAAGTACATATACATCTTCCTACGTTCCCTAAAATAAGCATATAAATGCTTGTGCTATAGGTGAACGAAATCGGTCGAGGCAGGATTCGAACTCGCGACCACTGGATTGGTAACCCAGCGCGCTAACCGCTCTGCCATCGATCCATCTAATATTTACTTAACCAATCTTTGTCTCAGCTTTAAGTTTATACTGTCTTCGAGAAGATTTTTCATTTTTTTAAAATGCCTATCGGTACGTTTCTATTCTGCACTTTATTTCGGTGTCAGCGTCTAGATTTTTGGTAATTATACTGCCAAAGAGCAATTATTGTTTAACCCTTTCGATACAAACATCTTTAAGTTGGAGATTTGTATTTGAATAGCTATTCCGGCCAAAAATCATCATTTTTGTTTTATTCATGATATTTAAAGAAAATTAAATTTTCTACATTTTTTGATAAATATGGTATACACAAATGTATAACATAGGCATTTTTTAACAGATTTTTAATTACAGCCATCTATGGGTGAAATTATGAACAACAATCTTATTATTTTTTATTTATTTTGTTGTAACGCCATCTATTGAGAGAATTGTTTTTTTGTAAATAATGAAAGCTACAATTCTTATATCTGAGGTGACAATGCATTATTCGCATAGAAGTCACCCCTGAATTGCGCCAGACTTATAAGGTCATTTTTGTCTTATTAACCTACTTGTACCAATGTGTAAGTAATCGAATATTTTTATTATTGCATATGCGCAAACATTGGATTTTTTTCCCTGTCGGGAGTCAACATAATATAGAATATATAGAACTTTCTTACAATATATAGAACTTTCAAAATTGAATTGATAGGGATCTCATTAAAAAGGCATAATTGGTGAACGTTGCGCAAGCGCATAAAGTGATCACGTAAACCAGCCGATGACAGGTCGTAAGCCCTGTAGGTGCCTTGATTTCCCGGTTCTCCTACAATAAATATTCCAACTTCGTCTCTATTGAGATAATTAAAAATCTGTTAAAAAATATCTTTGACTCCCGACAGGGAAAAAAATCCAATGTTTGCGCATATGCAATAATAAAAATATTCTATAACATAGGCGATATTAGCAAAACAATGAAAAAAGCAAGGAATCCCGCACCCCATTCTCAACCTATGGATGGATACTAGGCTATATAATGTTAATATGAAGACAAAGTACTAATCTTGGAAAGAAAACAATAATTATAAATATACTATATTAAGATGTCTTGCGAAAACAGGTGTTAATGACAGTAAAGTGTAACATATGTAATTAGGAAGGAAGATTGAACGAAATAACTAAACAAATGTATTATTGTGAATAATTGCTGGACATATTTATTTGATACTTACCCAATCATTCAACACGTTATAAGTATGTTTAAGTAGGTATATACAAAACTATTATTCTTCGAATGAAACACAAAATACTACTTCCTGTGAAGGAATTAACACTTATTCATTTGAAAAACATTTTCTTCCTTCGCAAAACTAATTTGACACCGCCTGAATTAATATTAGATATTAATATTCCCCCAAGACTTATTTTGATATTCGTTGAAAGAAAATGAGATCGAAAATGTTAAGTACCTAGTTACGTTCAAATAAGGTTTGTTTATCGTCTTAACAAAATAATATACGTAGGTACCAATAAATTATTTGTCTCGTATTTCTTCAGTGAAATAATAAAATGAGTCGCTACTTTTCTTATCGGAATTCCTTTGATTAACCCCATTTCTTCGGATCGTATTTCAACAAGAATCAAAACGTACGAGGATTATTATTATTTAACGATTTGATTTTTTGGCTTTGTGGATGGGAATTCGATACATCGTACAATGCAATACAACAGGAAAAATAACATTTCACATAGTGGACAGGCTGGCAACCTTCTTCCTTCGAGTCGAGGATATAAGGCAACTATAGCTATAGTGAGGGCCTTCCCTAGTTCTATCCGGTATGGAGCGGTATGAAGACGGGGAGATTAAGGTAGTTTTACACGTATTGAAAATGTTAAATGGATTTTTTTTTACAAATGTACCATCACGTCATGTACCTCGTGGGTTTGGCAGAGTTAACTTAGTATCACACATTTTTATTTATTTATTTATTTTTCACACTATGCATGTATATGTATATAAAGTCGGTACAATATATAACTACCACCTAAGTATGAAGGTATATCTGTTCCAGGGACATTTTATACATGCAGATGTGTATCTTGTAATAATACCTATAAAAACAATACAAAGTTTTAACTTGCTTTTACCTCACTAGGAAGAAATCCCGTGTTGAGGTAGGTATTTACAAAATATAGAACATATGTACATAGGTACACATAATATTAAGATAATATTATTTAATAATATTATTTAGTATTTAATAATATTATTTAGTATACACATAATACTATTTAGTATTAATTGTTAATATTTTTTTTTTGGTTTCCCACATATTTTATAATTTGTTGTTTATTTTATTGTAATTAACAAATGCACGATTTTGTAACAAACTTGACTCTGGCCAATGTTCCTTCATTTGAGGTTACAAGTGCCATTTAAATAAATAAATAGGTACACATATGATAAAGAAATCTAAGTAGTTAATACAATAATTCAAATGATTGAAATTATTTTAGAGTGTATTATTATTCAAGAAATAATTGCTTCATTTACAGCCATGCATCATAAAATGAACGCTATCGATATAAAATATTATAGAAATTATATGTAGGTAATAAAACATGCTTAAGTAGTAGTAGTTGTTGTATTTTTTATAAAAATGTAAAACATAATATAAAAATTAATACATCTAATTTAAACAAAAAAATAAAACATTATGAAACAGGTAATAAAAGTAAGAGTATGATTTTTTTAATTTTGTCAATGCTGACGGTGTTGACTATGTAGAATTCCATACTAATAGGTATTTTAAAATCAAGTGGATATGTAATTTATTTTAAAATACACCAATACCAAATATATAAAAAAACATCAATTAAAATCAGAAATTTCTAGCTTGGCGCATGTAGATAACACCCTTAATGTGAAAATATAACGATACGACGTTCGACAGTTCCGCGTTCATGTCCGTCTCACCAGAAAGTTGGCGGTAAACTAAATGTCTGCTGATGATTGGTCACTAGCGGCAATTCTTGTCCCGCTCTTCATACCGGATAGAACTAGGGAAGGTCCACGATATAGTTGGAGAGCATTAAGAGGGTTGTACAGCAACGATCCACAGGGATATGCATCAGGCATCCGGGTCTGCTCATTACCATCGCTGAAGGAATGACGAAAGACAAAAACTTCAGAATTCGCTGTAGATATAGTTACGGACCAGCAGGCCCATTCCGGTTCTTTTATCGCAACAATATACGCAAGTTTATACGCTACATGCGTTTCTTAAAGCAGATCGTTATTCCGTTTTCCGCGGAAACTAGCCCGCGTAAACTTCCTCTATTATGTCGAGAAAACCTCCATTTGCCGTTCGTAACGAGATATTCTGATTGGATCGAAAAATGTATGATATTCGACAGATGAATGCCGCATATCGAGGTGGTGTTAAGTTCTGTGTAAAGACGAAAAGCGACGCGTACACACATTCGTTCATTTCACTGATTATAGTTGAATGAAATCTCGTGATACGTAACTTTCACTTTACATTCTGTTATACGGAAAGATTAGCGGAACTTATCGCCCAGGTGATGAGTGATTTACGCAGTAGCAGCTACCAAGAGATGAAAATAATGGCAGACAACAGAGATATATTATGTTGAGATATGGAGTGTGCGGTGCAAACCAATCTTAGGATTGTAACCCAGAAGAAGAAGAAAATAAAAAGCACGGCTTTTTGTCAATTTGAGGTTCTGAGTGTTTTTTTCTTATTATTACTTGTTATTTCTTTTTTTTTAATTTCTTTTTGACATATTTTGAAACTGAAGCCTTTAATCAAAACTGAGGTTGATACTACTTAAAAATACTTTCGATTTCGTGTATTGGAAAATTCTTAATTTTGTATATTCAGTTGTTATTTGCATCTAGTAATTTCCGTTAAAGTTCAATTTGAAGATCTTGAGATGAAGATATGAGAGTATTTACAGACTGCTAAATTTCCACAGAGCTCTTTTCACTTGAAAGACACTTCTACTTATCTATGATCAAAGCGTTTATCCAAAGATTTATTAAAACCTTTTGTTCTCTTCGTGTAGTGATTTCACGCAGACTCTTGTTCCGCCTAAATTAATGATCTTATATTATAATGTTTTAATTTACCTATTCCACACCACACACAACAGGAATAGTTTGTCGCTAGTGATTGTATTGATTCATAATACCGACCTATGTTATTTTATTTATTTATTCATCAATTGTAATAAATAAACAGTAAAAAGACAGTACAAAAAAATTGTGAAGTAAACAAAGATATGAAGTAAATGATACGCTCTTCCTCCAACGAACACGATATTTATTTACTCTTTCATCGCAGTGATACGTATTAAATTAAACTGTAATTATAATAATAAATTATAAACACCTATGTAGGTATTATTATACTATTTTTCTTTGAATAAATAAATAATAATTTGTGGCGATGTTATACGCAACAATCAAAGGAAAATTATTCGAAAAACAATTATTCGAATGCTCAATTTTACGAATGGCAATTATTCGAATCACATTTTTTCGAAAAACAATTTTCCGAACACACAATTATCAGAAATTACAAATGTTCGAATTTTTACGATGTCATGTTGGTAGTATTGTGAGAGGAATAAACCATAGATTTTTCCAACTGTCGATTCGTTCATGAGAATTCAATTCTCTTAATGAATCGACATTATTAAGCCAAGATGCGTGTACGAAGGAAAATTTTGTATGGTGTAGTGGACTTTTTGCAAGCTAATAACACCAACTAGAGGCCTCGCAGCATTTACGTTCCCGTACATGGATTTACTCAGAATTCGGAGTAGAACATTTTATGTGAGTTTTGTGTGTATGTGTGTGTGTGTGTGTGTCTGTGTGTGTCTGTGTGTGTGTGTGTGTCTGTCTGTGTGTCTGTCTGTGTGTCTGTCCCTCCCTTACAACTTTTGATCCGCTTAATTTACAGAGCCCAAAATTTCAAAATATTTAAAAAATTACAAGCCTACAAAACTTTTATACTCAGAATTGTGAATTTTTGTTTCAGTCAGGGGTGATCAACTTTTGAAATTTTGATTTATTTTTCCATCTCAGAAACCGTAGAAGCTAGAACGCTGAAAATTGGTATTAACATAGACAAATACAAAGTCTCAAATTATTTTTTTTTTAAAAATTCCAGGGTTTCTCAAACATTTTTTATTAAGAAAAATATTTTTTTTTATGATAAATTTATGAGTTTAACTGCCTATATTTCCAATTTTTTTTAAAACATCGAAAAAAGCCGAAACACCCCAACTAGAAAATTTAATTTTCTATAAAAAATATTAACATTGTATTAGCACATCTCAAATTTTTTTTAACAACTTTTATAAAAATTGAATTTATTTAAAATAGAATGTTATTTAATTTAGCAACTAGTCTAAATTAAATAACATTCTATTCCTATAAATTAAATCATTTTAAAAGCACATTCAAATACATGATCATAGAAAAATTAAAACAATAGTATATAAAAGTTGTTTAAGTTATTAAAAAATTATATAAAATTTATTTGAAGAAATATGTTGAAAAATAAATTGACCATGTAGGAAAATTTTCAGTTAAAAGATTTAAATTATATACCTACACTAGCGGACCCGACAGACGTTGTCCTGAACGAAAGTTGGCTTGCATGTTATTAACTGGTTTTACAAACATAAAAATACCACACGCTATCACGGCATATCGACTCCAGACAGCGACAGGTGTGCGGGTGTTGACACGAGAAAACGATAATAGAAAAAATCTGTCCCTGCACAGCAGTTTTGTATATATGCCTTGGTACCTACACATTAATATTCTCACTCTCTCCATCTTTGAAAAAAGTAGAGATGTACTACTACAAAGTTAATATTTTTTATAGAAAATTAAATTATCAAGTTGGAGTGTTGAAAGTTCATAACCCCTGACTGAAACAATAATTAGAAATTCTGAGTATAAAAGTTTTGTAGGCCTGTAACTATCTATATATTCTGAAATTTTGGATTCTGTGCATTGAGCGGATCAGAAGTTATAAACGGGGGGGGGGGGATAATTGCTACCAGTTAACACAAAATGTATTTAATCATCTACAATATTTTGTTGAGAGTTCCAACTTACTTATATAATATTGACTATTTTTTATAACACACATACTTATATATTCTTCATTGTTGAATTGTTATTGACAAAATTATTTCGTTCGTTTCGTTTTATTTGTGACATTTTCAAAACTTATATACTTCTGTATGTATAGTTTATTTGTTTCTCCTTGTTTTTATAGAAATACTCGAATGTATTATGTAAACGTCCGGAAAGGTTTAAAATATAAAATGTATAAACTAATTTATAGTATGTAAATAAAGTTTTGAATTTATCATCAATAGACCAAAGATAATTCATACAAATTAATTGACATTTATATTTTTTTTAAAGAATTAACATATTAGTTTGATTAAAAAAAATTAGAAATGAATCGTGACCATAGATTTTTTTCCTAATTCCTAATATTCATAGAAATTCGCCTTTTTGTTTCATAAATATTACCGACGAATGTCGTATAGGTATGAAATACCGACATATCACGACATAACAAATATTGGAATCATACAAAAAACGAGTGGGTTGTGGCCAACACTAAACTCTCCACACCACAAATATTGACAATGAAATATTTTATTCATTCTAAATTTTACTACCAAGAATATAAATTTTCTAACGATAGTATATTTTCATGTTAAGATAGACAAACTATTAATGCAGTATGGTGAAGAATTATAATGTTGTATGAAATATTTTAATAAAAGCAGATAAATTTTGTTTTAAAGGACGTTAGAGCATTTTGACAATTTTGACACGTAATATCATATGAAGAAATTTTTGTTATTTATGGAAAGCTAATCAGTTCGATGTTCAAGCTCTTTACATTATAACATGAAATCAAATTACTGAACTTTTCCATACATAAGAAATTTATCTTATTATATACATTTTTATTCATACTAAATTTTACTACCAGGAAAATAAATTTTCTATCGATAGTATATTTTTATGTTAAGATAGACAAACTATTATTGCAGTATGGTGTAGAATGCTTATGTTGTATGAAATATTTTAATAAAAGCAGATAAATTTTGTTTTAAAGGACGCGAAAGCATTTTCAAAATTTTGACACGTGATATCATATGAAGAAATTTTATGTTATTTATGGAAAGCTAATCAGTTCTATGTTCAAACTCTTTACATTATAACATGAAATCAAATAACTGAACTTTTCCATACATAGAAATTTATCAAATTACATTTTTATTCATACTAAATGTTACTACCAGGAATATAAATTTTCTTCCGATAGTATATTTTTATATTAAGATAAACAAACTATTAATGCAGTATAGTGAAGAATGCTTATGTTGTATGAAATATTTTAAAAAAAGCAGATAAATTTTGTTTTAAAAAACGCGAGAGCATTTTCAAAATTTTGACACGTGATATCATATTAAGATTTTTTTTGTTATTTATGGAAAGCTAATCAGTTCTATGTTCAAGCTCTTTACATTATAACATGAAATCAAATTACTGAACTTTTCCATACATAGATATTTATCTAATTACATTTTTATTCATACTAAACGTTACTACCAGGAATATAAATTTTCTTCCGATAGTATATTTTTATGTTAAGATAGACAAACTATTAATGCCGTATAGTGAAGAATGCTTATGTTGTATGAAATATTTTAAAAAAAGCAGATAAATATTGTTTTAAAGAACGCGAGAGCATTTTCAAAATTTTGACACGTGATATCATATGAAGAAATTTTTTGTTATTTATGGAAAGCTAATCAGTTCTATGTTCAAGCTCTTTACATTATAACATGAAATCAAATTACTGAACGTTTCCATACATAGAAATTTATCTAATTACATTTTTTTTCATACTAAATGTTACTACCAGGAATATAAATTTTCTTCCGATAGTATATTTTTATGTTAAGATAAACAAACTATTAATGCAGTATAGTGAAGAATGCTTATGTTGTATGAAATATTTTAAAAAAAGCAGATAAATTTTGATATAAAGAACGCGAGAGCATTTTCAAAATTTTGACACGTGATATCATATGAAGATTTTTTTTGTTATTTATGGAAAGCTAATCAGTTCTTTGTTCAAGCTCTTTACATTGTAACATGAAATCAAATTACTGAACGTTTCCATACATAGAAATTTATCTAATTACATTTTTATTCATACTAAATGTTACTATCAGGAATATAAATTTTCTTCCGATAGTATATTTTTATGTTAAGATAGACAAACTATTAATGCAGTATAGTGAAGAATGCTTATGTTGTATGAAATATTTTAAAAAAAGCAGATAAATTTTGTTTTAAAGAACGCGAGAGCATTTTTCAAATTTTGACAGGTGATATCATATGAAGAATTTTTTTGTTATTTATGGAAAGCTAATCAGTTCTATGTTCAAGCTCTTTACATTATAACATGAAATCAAATTACTGAACTTTTCCATACATAGAAATTTATCTAATTACATTTTTATTCATACTAAATGTTACTATCAGGAATATAAATTTTCTTCCGATAGTATATTTTTATGTTAAGATAGACAAACTATTAATGCAGTATAGTGAAGAATGCTTATGTTGTATGAAATATTTTAAAAAAAGCAGATAAATTTTGTTTTAAAGAACGCGAGAGCATTTTTCAAATTTTGACAGGTGATATCATATGAAGAATTTTTTTGTTATTTATGGAAAGCTAATCAGTTCTATGTTCAAGCTCTTTACATTATATCATGAAATCAAATTACTACACGTTTCCATACATAGAAATTTATCTAATTACATTTTTATTCATACTAAATGTTACTATCAGGAATATAAATTTTCTTCCGATAGTATATTTTTATGTTAAGATAAACAAACTATTAATGCAGTATAGTGAAGAATGCTTATGTTGTATGAAATATTTTAAAAAAAGCAGATAAATTTTGTTTTAAAGAACGCGAGAGCATTTTCAAAATTTTGACACGTGATATTATATGAAGATTTTTTTTGTTATTTATGGAAAGCTAATCAGTTCTATGTTCAAGCTCTTTACATTATAACATGAAATCAAATTACTGAACTTTTCCATACATAGAAATTTATCTAATTACATTTTTATTCATACTAAATGTTACTACCAGGAATATAAATTTTCTTCCGATAGTATATTTTTATGTTAAGATAGACAAACTATTAATGCAGTATAGTGAAGAATGCTTATGTTGTATGAAATATTTTAAAAAAAGAAGATAAATTTTGTTTTAAAGAACGCGAGAGCATTTTTCAAATTTTGACAGGTGATATTATATGAAGATTTTTTTTGTTATTTATGGAAAGCTAATCAGTTCTATGTTCAAGCTCTTTACATTATAACATGAAATCAAATTACTGAACTTTTCCATACATAGAAATTTATCTAATTACATTATTATTCATACTAAATGTTACTATCAGGAATATAAATTTTCTTCCGATAGTATATTTTTATGTTAAGATAAACAAACTATTAATGCAGTATAGTGAAGAATGCTTATGTTGTATGAAATATTTTAAAAAAAGCAGATAAATTTTGTTCTAAAGAACGCGAGAGCATTTTCCAAATTTTGACAGGTGATATCATATGAAGATTTTTTTTGTTATTTATGGAAAGCTTATCAGTTCTATGTTCAAGCTCTTTACATTATAACATGAAATCAAATTACTGAACTTTTCCATACATAGAAATTTATCTAATTACATTATTATTCATACTAAATGTTACTATCAGGAATATAAATTTTCTTCCGATAGTATATTTTTATGTTAAGATAAACAAACTATTAATGCAGTATAGTGAAGAATGCTTATGTTGTATGAAATATTTTAAAAAAAGCAGATAAATTTTGTTTTAAAGAACGCGAGAGCATTTTCAAAATTTTGACACGTGATATTATATGAAGATTTTTTTTGTTATTTATGGAAAGCTAATCAGTTCTATGTTCAAGCTATTTACATTATAACATGAAATCAAATTACTGAACTTTTCCATACATAGAAATTTATCTAATTACATTATTATTCATACTAAATGTTACTATCAGGAATATAAATTTTCTTCCGATAGTATATTTTTATGTTAAGATAGACAAACTATTAATGCAGTATAGTGAAGAATGCTTATGTTGTATGAAATATTTTAAAAAAAGCAGATAAATTTTGTTTTAAAGAACGCGAGAGCATTTTTCAAATTTTGACAGGTGATATCATATGAAGAATTTTTTTGTTATTTATGGAAAGCTAATCAGTTCTATGTTCAAGCTCTTTACATTATATCATGAAATCAAATTACTACACGTTTCCATACATAGAAATTTATCTAATTACATTTTTATTCATACTAAATGTTACTATCAGGAATATAAATTTTCTTCCGATAGTATATTTTTATGTTAAGATAAACAAACTATTAATGCAGTATAGTGAAGAATGCTTATGTTGTATGAAATATTTAAAAAAAAGCAGATAAATTTTGTTTTAAAGAACGCGAGAGCATTTTCAAAATTTTGACACGTGATATTATATGAAGATTTTTTTTGTTATTTATGGAAAGCTAATCAGTTCTATGTTCAAGCTCTTTACATTATAACATGAAATCAAATTACTGAACTTTTCCATACATAGAAATTTATCTAATTACATTATTATTCATACTAAATGTTACTATCAGGAATGTAAATTTTCTTCCGATAGTATATTTTTATGTTAAGATAAACAAACTATTAATGCAGTATAGTGAAGAATGCTTATGTTGTATGAAATATTTTAAAAAAAGCAGATAAATTTTGTTCTAAAGAACGCGAGAGCATTTTCCAAATTTTGACAGGTGATATCATATGAAGATTTTTTTTGTTATTTATGGAAAGCTAATCAGTTCTATGTTCAAGCTCTTTACATTATAACATGAAATCAAATTACTAAACGTTTCCATACATAGAAATTTATCTAATTACATTTTTATTCATACTAAATGTTACTACCAGGAATATAAATTTTCTTCCGATAGTATATTTTTATGTTAAGATAGACAAACTATTAATGCAGTATAGTGAAGACTGCTTATGTTGTATGAAATATTTTAAAAAAAGCAGATAAATTTTGTTTCAAAGAGCGTTAGAGCATTTTGACAATGTTTACACGTGATATTATATGAAGAAATTATATGATATCTATGAAAAGCTAATCAGTTCTAAGTTCAAGCTATTAATATTCTTCTATCAATATGAAATCAATGAACTGATCATTGCCAAATATAAAAAAATTCTCTTGTTACATATAAGTTTCATACAAATATCCATTAAATAAAATATAATTTTTGAAACCGTTGAATATTTTTCTTTTATCATTGACCAACTTTGAATACAATTTTATGAAGATTCTTGGTGTTGTATAAATAGTTGAAACCAAATTAAAATATCTCTAATTTCCAGGTCGTGAGAGCATTTTTTCAGTTTTAATAGATGAAATCATAAAGAAACATTGGGAAAAAATGAACCGTTGTCTATGGAAAACTAATCAGCTCTAAGTTTATGGACTTAACACATGTGATATCAATATGAAGTCAATCGGACTTATAGTTTGGGCTGCAGAGAGGACACAAAAAAAAAACAACATAAATGATGAATTCATAGAGAAGAAATCAAAAGTTGTCTATGGAAAACTAATCAGCTCTAGGTCTTTGCACTTTACACATATGATGTTAATATGAAGTCGATCAGACTTATAGTTTGGGCTGTAGAGAGGACACAAAAAAGATAAATGCTACGGCGTACGGCGTACGGCGTACGGCGTACAGCGTATACGCCATACACACAAACACATCACGACGAAACTCATAGTGTGCATTCTCTACATGATACCCATTGAGAAATTGATGTAAAAAAAATACGCTTAAATTTTGCGAAATCATGACTCTCCCCTATTCCATAGTGTGGAGAGTAATAATAATAAACTGTTTTTTCTAGTATATAATTTTTCTTCCGATAGTATATTTTTATGATAAGATAGACAAACTTTTAATGCAGTATGGTGTAGAATGCTTATGTTGTATGAAATATTTTAAAAAAAGCAGATAAATTTTGTTCTAAAGAACGCGAGAGCATTTTCCAAATTTTGACAGGTGATATCATATGAAGATTTTTATTGTTATTTATGGAAAGCTAATCAGTTCTATGTTCAAGCTCTTTACATTATAACATGAAATCAAATTACTGAACTTTTCCATGCATAGAAATTTATCTAATTACATTTATATTCATACTAAATGTTACTATCAGGAATATAAATTTTCTTCCGATAGTATATTTTTATGTTAAGATAGACAAACTATTAATGCAGTATAGTGAAGAATGCTTATGTTGTATGAAATATTTTAAAAAAAGCAGATAAATTTTGTTTTAAAGAACGCGAGAGCATTTTTCAAATTTTGACAGGTGATATCATATGAAGAATTTTTTTGTTATTTATGGAAAGCTAATCAGTTCTATGTTCAAGCTCTTTACATTATATCATGAAATCAAATTACTACACGTTTCCATACATAGAAATTTATCTAATTACATTTTTATTCATGCTAAATGTTACTATCAGGAATATAAATTTTCTTCCGATAGTATATTTTTATGTTAAGATAAACAAACTATTAATGCAGTATAGTGAAGAATGCTTATGTTGTATGAAATATTTTAAAAAAACCAGATAAATTTTGTTTTAAAGAACGCGAGAGCATTTTCAAAATTTTGACACGTGATATTATATGAAGATTTTTTTTTTTATTTATGGAAAGCTAATCAGTTCTATGTTCAAGCTCTTTACATTATAACATGAAATCAAATTACTGAACTTTTCCATACATAGAAATTTATCTAATTACATTATTATTCATACTAAATGTTACTATCAGGAATATAAATTTTCTTCCGATAGTATATTTTTATGTTAAGATAGACAAACTATTAATGCAGTATAGTGAAGAATGCTTATGTTGTATGAAATATTTTAAAAAAAGCAGATAAATTTTGTTTTAAAGAACGCGAGAGCATTTTTCAAATTTTGACAGGTGATATCATATGAAGAATTTTTTTGTTATTTATGGAAAGCTAATCAGTTCTATGTTCAAGCTCTTTACATTATATCATGAAATCAAATTACTACACGTTTCCATACATAGAAATTTATCTAATTACATTTTTATTCATACTAAATGTTACTATCAGGAATATAAATTTTCTTCCGATAGTATATTTTTATGTTAAGATAAACAAACTATTAATGCAGTATAGTGAAGAATGCTTATGTTGTATGAAATATTTTAAAAAAAGCAGATAAATTTTGTTTTAAAGAACGCGAGAGCATTTTCAAAATTTTGACACGTGATATTATATGTAGATTTTTTTTGTTATTTATGGAAAGCTAATCAGTTCTATGTTCAAGCTCTTTACATTATGACATGAAATCAAATTACTGAACTTTTCCATACATAGAAATTTATCTAATTACATTATTATTCATACTAAATGTTACTATCAGGAATATAAATTTTCTTCCGATAGTATATTTTTATGTTAAGATAAACAAACTATTAATGCAGTATAGTGAAGAATGCTTATGTTGTATGAAATATTTTAAAAAAAGCAGATAAATTTTGTTCTAAAGAACGTGAGAGCATTTTCCAAATTTTGACAGGTGATATCATATGAAGATTTTTTTTGTTATTTATGGAAAGCTAATCAGTTCTATGTTCAAGCTCTTTACATTATAACATGAAATCAAATTACTAAACGTTTCCATACATAGAAATTTATCTAATTACATTTTTATTCATACTAAATGTTACTACCAGGAATATAAATTTTCTTCCGATAGTATATTTTTATGTTAAGATAGACAAACTATTAATGCAGTATAGTGAAGACTGCTTATGTTGTATGAAATATTTTAAAAAAAGCAGATAAATTTTGTTTCAAAGAGCGTTAGAGCATTTTGACAATGTTTACACGTGATATCATATGAAGAAATTATATGATATCTATGAAAAGCTAATCAGTTCTAAGTTCAAGCTATTAATATTCTTCTATCAATATGAAATCAATGAACTGATCATTGCCAAATATAAAAAAATTCTCTTGTTACATATAAGTTTCATACAAATATCCATTAAATAAAATATAATTTTTGAAACCGTTGAATATTTTTCTTTTATCATTGACCAACTTTGAATACAATTTTATGAAGATTCTTGGTGTTGTATAAATAGTTGAAACCAAATTAAAATATCTCTAATTTCCAGGTCGTGAGAGCATTTTTTCAGTTTTAATAGATGAAATCATAAAGAAACATTGGGAAAAAATGAACCGTTGTCTATGGAAAACTAATCAGCTCTAAGTTTATGGACTTAACACATGTGATATCAATATGAAGTCAATCGGACTTATAGTTTGGGCTGCAGAGAGGACACAAAAAAAAAACAACGTAAATGATGAATTCGTAGAGAAGAAATCAAAAGTTTTCTATGGAAAACTAATCAGCTCTAGGTCTTTGCACTTTACACATATGATGTTAATATGAAGTCGATCAGACTTATAGTTTGGGCTGTAGAGAGGACACAAAAAAGATAAATGCTACGGCGTACGGCATACGGCGTACGGCGTACGGCGTACAGCGTATACGCCATACACACAAACACATCACGACGAAACTCATAGTGTGCATTCTCTACATGATACCCATTGAGAAATTGATGTAAAAAAAATACGCTTAAATTTTGCGAAATCATGACTCTCCCCTATTCCATAGTGTGGAGAGTAAAAAACTGAAACGAAAACAGACCCCTTTAAATAGCACACATGTTTTTACATAAAATATATAGGATTTACAAGAAAATACATTCGTGTATTTTATTTACATCGCAATTTTCCTAAAACGCTATATTTCTACTCTCCACGTTTACGTTGTGAAGTTGCACCGGATCTCGTAAATCGTATCCGTTATCCGTAATACGTGATTGGATAACGCTTTTCTTTCCATTTATGTTCCCGTTTGTACCGACAGATGGCACTTTACGTATTCACTATTCACCGTACAACCAAGACATTTGAAATAAATCCTTAAGGGAATGAATTAAATATTTCATAATTTTTTTGTCATTCTTAATTCATATTCTCCAAAACGTAAATAAAAAAAATATATCAAAAAATTGAACTAATCCAGTATTCATAAAGGACTCTGCCTAGTATTGGGATTTAGGTCTTTTACGAAGAAGCGTACTCATTACAGACCCTCAGCACGTTGCGGAGGGTTTGTAATCTGCTCAAGAAAATATTGATACGGATCTTAAAAATACCTGCATTCAAAGAAGGGGTAAACACAGAATCCTGAAGTTTGTTCCACAGCCGGACTGCTGTGTTAATAAAACAGATCGAGAAGTACTGGTTCGTGTATGTTGGTGATTTACTGTGAATGAGTTAGTCTGAATTGTTGATTTTAATACCTAGATGTGGAGATATATAATTGCAACGATCTCTAAAATGAAGTTAAAGAACACAGTAATAAAGCTGCAGTTATCTCCGGATTTTAGACACTGTTAAGGCCAGTAAACATATTATGCTAGTAAAGAGTAAGGTCCGAATATATAAAACATGCATCAGACCCATAATGACCTATGGACAAAATACTCAGAACAACAGAGATGAAAACGCTTAGACCTATCTTAGGCAGAACCCTCAGGGACAGAATTCCCAATAAGGAGATCCGCAGAACCTGCAATATGGAGGATAGTGTGTGGTGTAGCAAGCAGACAAGACGATACTGGAGAAATCAGAAGTACATTTTTTCTGCATAACAAGTTGAACCCGTTACTGATATAAACCTAATTATTACATAATTTGTAGGAAATCTAATTGTAGCAATGACACTTAAATCCCCTGATGTTGATCTTACACGTAACTCCACTTCAATATGGGTCGATGGCAGAGCGGTTAGCGCGCTGGGCTAGTAATCCAGTGGTCGCGAGTTAGAATCCTGCCTCGACCGATTTCGTTCACCTATAACACAAGCATTTATTTACTTATTTTAGGGAACGTAGGAAGATGTATATTTCCTTTTCGAACAAGGACATATTCATTTTTTTTTCAAAATAAAAATATATATTTTTAAGTCATTTTGATTAGAAAAATTATGAACTGACATTGAGTATGTATATTCATAAAATTACAATAATGAATCACAACTTGATATTAATTCATCACCTCGAAGCCTTTGACGTGGATGCACTGTAGGATGATGAAACTTTCTTAGATAGACACATTACGAATATTGTTTTTTACGTAGACCAAACATCAACAACATAGGAACTCTCCATCATTAATAATAATTCCTAAATTCATATTTTGGCCAAGCTCTGAAGGATGACAAGTACGGAATCCTTCAGCTAGGAAAGATTGAAGGATGTGTTGTATGTGTAGTGTGTAGAGAAGTCGGAAGAAAGCCATTCCTGACTCCGAAACATTTGTGAATGGGCACGTTTCAGGTATAAGGAACTGCTTTACATAGCCCAAATCAGTGAATCTGTCTTCCAAATAATCGAAAATGTCGTCAGGGGGACTTGATACAACTCGTAAAGAAATAAAAAATTGTCTCGTGTATCAGCGGTTTATAAAGTACACTATGCTTTGAATTGATGAAGATTTAACCGTTGGCCACTACCAATTAAGTTTCGCGATATAATTGTTTCATACATTATCCAACACGGCTCGGTATAAGCCGTGGCTTTGTTAGTCTTCGCCACCAGACTAAAATTATTATCCTTCGCACTTTTATTGTGGTAATTCATTGGAGCAGCTCGTGCTTTATTAATTCCGGAGGAATTAAACCTCCCAGTATTTATTTAGCCAAAATACCCCAGCAACTCCGACATTTTTTTGCAAAAGTTTTTAATACAAAGCGAGAGACCTTCGTTCACGTTGAATTATACTCGGAAATTACCAAATAAATTCAAATAATATCGTTTGCAATAATCTTGACTAGATTGTGTTACATTTATCATTTTTTCAGTTATTTTTTTGTTTATATTACCTATACAAAAATGTAACAGTATTACTTTATACGATACACTAGTTACATGTAGCACATGAGGTCCAGATGTCGATAGCATTACAAGATTTTTTTTGTGAAGAATATGTACCAAGCCCTTAATCTTCAAATTAGTAAATGTTTTAATATATTGTGTTTTCCCATACTATTATAAAACATATTATGTCAATTAAAGATAGTTTGGAGTTCAGTCCTTTTTTCCTACCCCGAATACATAAACAGATTGAAGGTAAATATTATGAAGATTTAAGTATCAAACTATACATAAGTCCCCGTATATATGTGTATTCTGCAACACAAATTTAATGAAACGATGTCATCACAAAATTTAATTTTTGCAATAGTTGTTAAAAAAAGTACTGCTAGGTATATCGTATGTATTTTTTATAGACTAGTTGCATGTAACACGTGAGATCCAATTGTCGATGGTGATAGTACATATGTATAATTGAAGAATACGTACCAAACTATAAACAAATAATATATATAAGACATGTAATTATATATTTGTCCCTCATGGGGAAAGCAGACAGAACCAAACGCCTCATTTTTTTCTTTCTTGACACACATGTATTTTGAAATAGTTTTTTTTATATGTAAGATTATTAGCATCAATTTCGCATCTGAAGGTAGAAAAGAAATGGAATAATTATTAAGAAAAAAAATTTAAATTAAAAAATAAGTTGACTTATAAAATAGTGTGGACAGTACAAATAAAATAAAATCAATAAATGGCTTTGCAAATATCTCTAGAATTCACGTGGGCTGCCCATAGCGAGAATTTGCTTTTTTTTGTGTGGTTGGTATGTGTGCAAACAGACCACATCAACGTCAAAAATTTAGTAATTTGTCAGAAACTGTACTCGTTAAAATAATTTAGGTACTATAATTTAACGATATCGCAACTCCACTATTATCTACATAGTAAAGGGAAAGTGAAACACTCTTTGTGTATTGCGAAATCGTAACAGTCTACTTCAAGTTGAAATTGGAGAATTCAAATAATACTCCCAATAATATTCTCATCCTGATTTCATTCTCCAATTTCCAATCTTGATTTCCTCTACAGCCTTTCTCTCTCTCTTCCTTCGTTGCCGTTATAATATTCAGTCACCTACTTAAAATTCCTGCGAGATAACCAGCGATTCGATTATGATTGTAAAGAATAAAATATAGAGTTTTTGCAAAGTAATAACATCAAAGTAACTCAAATTCATCAAGACTATTGATCGGCCAGTGGTGAATAATTGACAATTTGAAATAATTTAATAATTTGAAAGTTATTAATGTTCCTTTTTTCAAAGACTAAACTTACCTTTATTATGATTGCTTGTACTTTTTTTTTAATTTTGTTGTATTGCGTCAGCTACGAGCGTATTTTAATTAACATGTTCTGTATTTGAATATATCTTTTTAAAACCCATCGATTTTCATTTTAATATACAAGATATCGTAATAAGCAAATTATGTTTGAATCAAAGTGAGGCTTTTTCCGCGTAATTTGTGACAGAATTTTTCTATAGAGAATAACGACTAATGTGAATTGATTTATTTGTCAAAAAAAAAAAACACTTTGTTTAAACAGTTATCAAAGTTATCAAAACAGTTATCTAGGAAGTGTTGAAAAGTTGATATTGTTTTGTCTATATTTATTCAAATTTTCAAATTTTAGCTTTGATAGTTTTTGAGACATATGGAAATATAAAATAAATTTTGATAACCCCTGACTGAAACGAAGGTAGATATTATGTCAAATATTAATTTAACTTGCACCCAATAATAAGTTGCCACATTCTGGAGACTCATTAGACCAATTAAAAAACCTCAGTACAAAAGTTTGGTAGGTTAAACATTTTCTATATTTTCTAAAGTTTTGTCCTCTGTGCATCAAGCGGGTCAAAAGTTATAAGGGACACACGCACTTAGACACACTAAATATTCTTCTACAAAATCTGAGTTTTACCTTTCACCTTTATTAATTTTTATTTATTTGTATAGATCTATATATTATTACAATACATAGAGCCCAGTGATGGGCAAAATTTTTAAGGAAGGGGCCAGATAAAATAAAAAATTATCTAGGCGGGCCGAAAAAAAATTGAACATAACAGATTTCTATAAGTGATAAAGTTTATTTTTGATATAGTTTAAATACTCGGCGGATATTTTGTGGTTGTTCATATTAACCGTTTTGGCATGTGAATTTTGCCCTAAAATTACTACACGAAACACCATATAAAGGCTACCGACTAAACAATTACGAAACACTTGAAATACACAAACATATAAACACCGGCATTAAACTTATAAACAATAACACTTTCCTCAATACATCTCCACTCTTGACAGCCTTCCCTATAAAAAACAAGAATACTATACAGAATCAAATCCGACCCTGTACCACCCCCGCCCCTCTTGACACCAATCCGTCCACCACCAACCCCCTCTACTCACCTCCCCACACATCTGACACATCCAAAAACTAAACATCAACACTCAGTCTCAACTAGCCGGTCGATGGCAGGACAGCACTGCCGAAACATGTCGCATAGTGACTCAAAATATAGTGGTTTAGGGCAAAATTCACATGCCAAAACGGTCCGCAATGGCCCGCGTTTCGTACTTTGCCCATGACTGATATAGCCTTATCTATAGTAACATATAAAAAAATATTTCAATTGATAATGGTCTTTGAAAAGATTGAACGCAGAACAGTGTGTCAAATAAAGGTAGAAATTGAATGACTTGAACAAGTCGACGAATATGTCTATCTGGGTAGTATGTTCCAACGGAATGGACGGCCTGATAAGGATATTGAAAGAAGAGTTATGGCAGGAAACAGAGTGAATGGAGCACTTAGACCAGTTATGAATGATCGCAACATATCAAAAGATGCTAAATATTGCCATTCGTAACGCAATCGTAGTGCCAACCCTGACGAATGCAAGTGAGACCTGGACATGGCAGAAGTCGCATGAAAGCAGAATAAATGCAGTTGAAATAAGATCGCTTAGAAGAATTTGTAACAGAACGATGTATGACAGATTTCGAAATGAAGATACAAGGAACGAATGAAAGATGAAGAAAGATGTAATTAACAGAATGAAAATTAACACATTGAGATGGTTTGGCCACTTGGGGAGAATGAATGAAGAACGCCTGACGAAGAAAATATACAAATCTGACAAGAACGGAATAAGAGGTCGGGGGCGCCCAAGAAAAGGAACGACCATGTAAACGATATTCTGAAAGATTGTAATGTAAGAAGCGCGAACAACAGACGAACATGTATAAGACGATGTATGAATGTTGATGAGGCGATGAATGTGTGTCAAGATAGAAAAATGTGGCGTCCGTTTCTCTCTGCCTACCCCGTGAGGTACATTGCGTGATGGTAGGTATGTATATTTAAAACATTTTTTCTTAAAAAGACCAAAACTTTTTTTCCTTTTTTATGTTCATCGATATGCTTTTTTTATGTAGGTACCTATAGAAATTAAAATATTAATATATTAAAATATGATAAATTAAATTATGCTTCGGATATGGATATGAAGTTCGGTGCCTATAGCGGGACGTTATGAAAACTGCTGATGTTCGGTTACATGATGACGTTTATTTTTATTTTTATTTATTTATTGTTAATACAAAGACATTTTTACATTATGTAGGTTAAGTAAGTAACGCCCCACTAGGCAAAACCTGTTCTGGGGCTGTTACTTTTACATAATAAGGTATACAAATTATTTAAATATAGAGGATACAAAATATATAAAGTGCACAAATGTTACAATCAAGTAGTTATAAGAAAATGATTACAAAAGAGTAAGATGTACAGTTTTAGATTAAATAAAGAAATGATTAAGAAGAAAGGAAATATAGGAATAAAGTGAATAAGTCAGATGTTAAGGATGGACAACCCCCTCAGCATAGAGCCTGCCTGAGGAAATCAGCCATTTTTTTATATGAATTTTAAAGGAATTGTGATGTGGTGTTTTCTTTATGTCATTGTCTAGTTTATTAAATATACGAGGGGCAATAAAATTAAACTGTCTTTGTCCAAATGAGGTCTTCATAATTGGTACAGTATAGTTAATGTTATTTGCATGTCTAGTGGTTCGTGTTTGTTGGGATCTGTTGTGTAAGGTTATGTTTTTATGGAAATGTACAAGTGCAGTTTTGAGGTACAGCTGTCTCGGGTCAAGTACGTCAAACATTCTGAACAAATCATCTGAAGGAAATGATCTCGCTCTTTTGTTTATAATACGCAGTAAACATTTTTGTGCCTTTTTAAGCGGATCCATGATTGATTTAACGCATCCTCCCCATCCTACAATTCCATATGATAAAACTGATTAGATGTGACTAGCCCAAGAGAATGCTGCTTGAGAACTGAATCAGTTTGTGATTGGTTGGAGTATATATAGGCTACCTCGTATACCCCCACAAGGAGAAATTTAGTGACACACACACAGATACAGAAGAATTATATTTAAAAAGATGATCAAGTCTTACTTATTAGGTACTAGCTGACCCGGCGAGCTTTGTAATGCCAAACAGAATGAATATCGTGTTTAATTTTAGCTAAACTTAATTTAGAATTTTATTGACGTAATAAAATGAACACAAAAATGTATAATTAGGATATAATAAAAAAAAAACAAAATAAATATTCAATTTACACTTTTACGCTATAATTGCAGTGTGTTTTAATCAATTAAAAAATTTAATTTCTGTATAATTTTTTACTCGAATTATTCCGTCCGTTATTTTTTTTTGTCCGTTAAGTTTTCCATTTTTTCAATAGTTATTCTGCTATCCGGGTTGGAGACGAACCCAACAAATAAGATAATATTCCTTTTTTGAGTTATAAGTAGTGTAACTAACCCGACATTGTTTTATTTATATAGATTAGTACATATGTAGGTAAATATTTCTCGAAAATATCACAATCATAATATTCATTGTCAATCCTGTTTGAATTATATAATATTGTATCACGTATGTGGGTTATGGTGAGAAAGCCTCATGCAGGTGAATTCGAAAACCAATTCTCGATAAGAGAAATGTCAATAATTTTGAGTACCTACGTGAGGTCCCACCTTGTGGATAAAATTAGAAACAGATTCCAGTCCAAACAATCAAACTTTAATTAAATTTCAAAATAATGTTGGTACGAAATATTCCATAGGTGACATTTTATATTAAATCATTTATCATTTTAAATTTAAGGATTTATATCCGTTTTTTGGTTGAAATTCAAACATTCAAACATTTGAAAACATTTATCATTTATTTATAATTTATCAGTATTTCAAAAAACGATAAGTTAAGGCACAATCCGTCGTAATGTTTTTTTTTTTTTAATTAACTTAACTATGTTCAGCAATAATAGGCGAATTTCACATATTTTATCTAGCGCCCTTGAGGTGAGATATTAAAAAAATACGGCGCAATATAAATTATCCGAATCGTTATTATTATAATCATTTGGTTTTTGCTGAAAATAATATGTAGGTATAATAATAAATATCAATTTATGTTTGAAGGAATGAATTAAATCTTTGCCCCCCCCACAAAAAGAAAAAAAAATTAATGCTACTGTTTGAGCCACGTACCAAAAACGTCATAATGACGTGGAAGAATCACAATAACAATACAAAAGACGAATCATGACGTCATTTATTTATTTATATATTTATTTGTTCATTTATTCATCTGTTCATCTATTCGTTAATTCGTTTATTTATTTATTTGACATTATATCAATCATTATTCGCTGCATACGCGATGGGCCATTTTGGGCGGATAATATTATTTAAAACTTTCACTAAAAAAATATTCATTAAAGCATTTTCTTACAACATAAATTTTAATATCAACCTATTTATTTATAAGCCTCAATCGATTCTTAATATTTTTATTAATATTCGTGAAATAATAAACGACCATGTTCCGTATGAATTTGGTCAAGACCTGATGATAAAATATATGAGAAAATCAACGTAATTCGATGATTATATTATTTTTGTGTTAAAAAAAGGTACGTTAGCAGTAGTTGCATATAAATTTTCATTATTAGAATCATTAGTTATTATATAGGTACTCTTAAGATTTTTTACTGCTTAGTGCCTCGCAATATATACGTATATGGTTCCGAATATTTTTATTATTGCATATGCGCAAACATTGGATTTTTTCCCTGTCGGGAGTCAATGATATTTTTTAACATATTTTTAATTATCTCAATAGAGACGACGTTGGAATATTTACTGTAGGAGAACCGGGAAAAGATGGCTGTAGTAAAAATCCTTATTTTCAAGCGAAAAGAATTTCAGTATTGCAATATATAGAACTTTCATAAATTGAATTGATAGGTATCTCATTCAAAAGGCATAATTGGTGAACGTTGCGCAAGCGCATAAAGTGATCACTTAAACCAGCCGATAACAGGTCGTAAGCCCTGTAGGTGCCTTGATTTCCCGGTTCTCCTACAGTAAATATTCCAACTTCGTCTCTATTGAGTTAATTAAAAATCTGTTAAAAAGTATATGGTTCCATTGCAGAATAGTAAATTAACTCTTTATCATTGGCGGATGGTCCATTTCGCTGAGAAGTTGTGTTTAAAAGTAAAACTCTTTATCATACTTATGTATGTACATAGTCGAGAAATTGCGAGAATGAAGCAAACACATGTTAAAATATTAAATTTGAACTATTTTAAATGATTTGACAAAGCACTTTGGACAAAAAACGGATTTTAGTAATAATCATTCTGAAGTGTTGAACTGTTACAGTGTTATTTATAAAAATAAATTTGGCTCAATTGAACCCGGTTCAAAGTCTTATTCTGAAATTCAAATATTCTCATACAAGAATTATTTATTCTTATATGAGAATATTTGAATTTCAGAATAAGACTTTGAACCCGGTTCAAAGTCTTATTCTGAAATTCAAATATTCTCATATAAGAATAAATAATTCTTGTATGAGAATATATAGAACTTTCATAAATTGAATTGATAGGTATCTCATTCAAAAGGCATAATTGGTGAACGTTGCGCAAGCGCATAAAGTGATCACTTAAACCAGCCGATAACAGGTCGTAAGCCCTGTAGGTGCCTTGATTTCCCGGTTCTCCTACAGTAAATATTCCAACTTCGTCTCTATTGAGTTAATTAAAAATCTGTTAAAAAGTATATGGTTCCATTGCAGAATAGTAAATTAACTCTTTATCATTGGCGGATGGTCCATTTCGCTGAGAAGTTGTGTTTAAAAGTAAAACTCTTTATCATACTTATGTATGTACATAGTCGAGAAATTGCGAGAATGAAGCAAACACATGTTAAAATATTAAATTTGAACTATTTTAAATGATTTGACAAAGCACTTTGGACAAAAAACGGATTTTAGTAATAATCATTCTGAAGTGTTGAACTGTTACAGTGTTATTTATAAAAATAAATTTGGCTCAATTGAACCCGGTTCAAAGTCTTATTCTGAAATTCAAATATTCTCATACAAGAATTATTTATTCTTATATGAGAATATTTGAATTTCAGAATAAGACTTTGAACCCGGTTCAAAGTCTTATTCTGAAATTCAAATATTCTCATATAAGAATAAATAATTCTTGTATGAGAATATATAGAACTTTCATAAATTGAATTGATAGGTATCTCATTCAAAAGGCATAATTGGTGAACGTTGCGCAAGCGCATAAAGTGATCCCTTAAACCAGCCGATAACAGGTCGTAAGCCCTGTAGGTGCCTTGATTTCCCGGTTCTCCTACAGTAAATATTCCAACTTCGTCTCTATTGAGTTAATTAAAAATCTGTTAAAAAGTATATGGTTCCATTGCAGAATAGTAAATTAACTCTTTATCATTGGCGGATGGTCCGTTTCGCTGAGAAGTTGTGTTTAAAAGTAAAACTCTTTATCATACTTATGTATGTACATAGTCGAGAAATTGCGAGAATGAAGCAAACACATGTTAAAATATTAAATTTGAACTATTTTAAATGATTTGACAAAGCACTTTGGACAAAAAACGGATTTTAGTAATAATCATTCTGAAGTGTTGAACTGTTACAGTGTTATTTATAAAAATAAATTTGGCTCAATTGAACCCGGTTCAAAGTCTTATTCTGAAATTCAAATATTCTCATACAAGAATTATTTATTCTTATATGAGAATATTTGAATTTCAGAATAAGACTTTGAACCCGGTTCAAAGTCTTATTCTGAAATTCAAATATTCTCATATAAGAATAAATAATTCTTGTATGAGAATATATAGAACTTTCATAAATTGAATTGATAGGTATCTCATTCAAAAGGCATAATTGGTGAACGTTGCGCAAGCGCATAAAGTGATCACTTAAACCAGCCGATAACAGGTCGTAAGCCCTGTAGGTGCCTTGATTTCCCGGTTCTCCTACAGTAAATATTCCAACTTCGTCTCTATTGAGTTAATTAAAAATCTGTTAAAAAGTATATGGTTCCATTGCAGAATAGTAAATTAACTCTTTATCATTGGCGGATGGTCCATTTCGCTGAGAAGTTGTGTTTAAAAGTAAAACTCTTTATCATACTTATGTATGTACATAGTCGAGAAATTGCGAGAATGAAGCAAACACATGTTAAAATATTAAATTTGAACTATTTTAAATGATTTGACAAAGCACTTTGGACAAAAAACGGATTTTAGTAATAATCATTCTGAAGTGTTGAACTGTTACAGTGTTATTTATAAAAATAAATTTGGCTCAATTGAACCCGGTTCAAAGTCTTATTCTGAAATTCAAATATTCTCATACAAGAATTATTTATTCTTATATGAGAATATTTGAATTTCAGAATAAGACTTTGAACCCGGTTCAAAGTCTTATTCTGAAATTCAAATATTCTCATATAAGAATAAATAATTCTTGTATGAGAATATATAGAACTTTCATAAATTGAATTGATAGGTATCTCATTCAAAAGGCATAATTGGTGAACGTTGCGCAAGCGCATAAAGTGATCACTTAAACCAGCCGATAACAGGTCGTAAGCCCTGTAGGTGCCTTGATTTCCCGGTTCTCCTACAGTAAATATTCCAACTTCGTCTCTATTGAGTTAATTAAAAATCTGTTAAAAAGTATATGGTTCCATTGCAGAATAGTAAATTAACTCTTTATCATTGGCGGATGGTCCATTTCGCTGAGAAGTTGTGTTTAAAAGTAAAACTCTTTATCATACTTATGTATGTACATAGTCGAGAAATTGCGAGAATGAAGCAAACACATGTTAAAATATTAAATTTGAACTATTTTAAATGATTTGACAAAGCACTTTGGACAAAAAACGGATTTTAGTAATAATCATTCTGAAGTGTTGAACTGTTACAGTGTTATTTATAAAAATAAATTTGGCTCAATTGAACCCGGTTCAAAGTCTTATTCTGAAATTCAAATATTCTCATACAAGAATTATTTATTCTTATATGAGAATATTTGAATTTCAGAATAAGACTTTGAACCCGGTTCAAAGTCTTATTCTGAAATTCAAATATTCTCATATAAGAATAAATAATTCTTGTATGAGAATATATAGAACTTTCATAAATTGAATTGATAGGTATCTCATTCAAAAGGCATAATTGGTGAACGTTGCGCAAGCGCATAAAGTGATCACTTAAACCAGCCGATAACAGGTCGTAAGCCCTGTAGGTGCCTTGATTTCCCGGTTCTCCTACAGTAAATATTCCAACTTCGTCTCTATTGAGTTAATTAAAAATCTGTTAAAAAGTATATGGTTCCATTGCAGAATAGTAAATTAACTCTTTATCATTGGCGGATGGTCCATTTCGCTGAGAAGTTGTGTTTAAAAGTAAAACTCTTTATCATACTTATGTATGTACATAGTCGAGAAATTGCGAGAATGAAGCAAACACATGTTAAAATATTAAATTTGAACTATTTTAAATGATTTGACAAAGCACTTTGGACAAAAAACGGATTTTAGTAATAATCATTCTGAAGTGTTGAACTGTTACAGTGTTATTTATAAAAATAAATTTGGCTCAATTGAACCCGGTTCAAAGTCTTATTCTGAAATTCAAATATTCTCATACAAGAATTATTTATTCTTATATGAGAATATTTGAATTTCAGAATAAGACTTTGAACCCGGTTCAAAGTCTTATTCTGAAATTCAAATATTCTCATATAAGAATAAATAATTCTTGTATGAGAATATATAGAACTTTCATAAATTGAATTGATAGGTATCTCATTCAAAAGGCATAATTGGTGAACGTTGCGCAAGCGCATAAAGTGATCACTTAAACCAGCCGATAACAGGTCGTAAGCCCTGTAGGTGCCTTGATTTCCCGGTTCTCCTACAGTAAATATTCCAACTTCGTCTCTATTGAGTTAATTAAAAATCTGTTAAAAAGTATATGGTTCCATTGCAGAATAGTAAATTAACTCTTTATCATTGGCGGATGGTCCATTTCGCTGAGAAGTTGTGTTTAAAAGTAAAACTCTTTATCATACTTATGTATGTACATAGTCGAGAAATTGCGAGAATGAAGCAAACACATGTTAAAATATTAAATTTGAACTATTTTAAATGATTTGACAAAGCACTTTGGACAAAAAACGGATTTTAGTAATAATCATTCTGAAGTGTTGAACTGTTACAGTGTTATTTATAAAAATAAATTTGGCTCAATTGAACCCGGTTCAAAGTCTTATTCTGAAATTCAAATATTCTCATACAAGAATTATTTATTCTTATATGAGAATATTTGAATTTCAGAATAAGACTTTGAACCGGGTTCAATGTCTTATTCTGAAATTCAAATATTCTCATACAAGAATTATTTATTCTTATATGAGAATATTTGAATTTCAGAATAAGACTTTGAACCGGGTTCAATTGAACCAAATTTATTTTTATAAATAACACTGTTAATGTTTAATTTCGGAAAAACTGTGCCAGTACCGTATTCGTTTTTTTCCTTTTGATTATTTTTCGCCGCAAACCCGTGCAGGTTTGTAGGAGGCATTTCTAGAACTGAAAATGTGCGTTATTCTAGGCAGTACAGCCTCCTTTTGAACACGGAAAAGGAAATGCGTTGCCTGGCGCTTATTTTTTACTTTGCTGAAATACTGTAGGTTTCAACGTGAATTTTGAAAAATCGTGGTATATTTTCAAATGGGTATATTATTATGTACATGGTTTATGTTAACGAAATTTTTCGACACAACGTTCGATCTATGACACTGGACTGCTGAGTCTAGTAAAATACCGCTTTGTCACCGACTCACCTTATTTGTATTTTGTATTGCTTCTCGGCCAACTAGGTAGCATTATGTCAAATATTAATTTAACACGCACCCAATAACAAGTTGCCGCATTTTGGAGACTTGTGTATAATATTAATCATCTCACAAACTCAGACTGAAAATACAGTGAAATTCTGTGTTTCCATCGAGAATTGAACACGGACCTTTTTATTCGGGAGTCAAAGTCTTACCTACGAATGTTAACGAAGGTTTACAGTAGAAATTATAATAATGATGCGAATGAAAGTTTTTGTACAAAATCTTTAGAACCTGCCTTTTTTTCTGTTAAGCATATAATTATGTAATTCTTTCAATGAATTGTACATGTGGAAGAATAAGATCATAAATGGACGGATACTGGACATAACTCAGGGGTAATCATTGTTATATGGGCAGGGTTCAACTGTTTTAAGGTGAATGGGTTGGAAATAATCTGAAAAAGATCAGGTCGACTGGATAATTCTCAGATACCATTAGAAGAACAATAGAGAAGAGTCCTAGATGTAGATACATTGCTCAGGAGAAGCACTCATGTGAAAAGCAAGGAAAACTACTTATTATATGTTCTGATAAGTAGAAAAGAAGCAATTTATTATTGTTTATCTATACCTAGTGTACTATCCAAATTGACAACTGAAGTTATATTTAAGTAAAATCTTCGCCTTCGTCAGTTTACTAACACAATCAATGTTTTATTTAATTTTGAGTTGAGACAATATTTTATTGAATTTTGAGTTGAGACAAAATGAGATCGTTAAGAAGAATTTGTAATAGAACGATGTATGATAGAGTTAGAAATGAGGTCACTAGGAAAGAATGTAAGATGAAGAAAGATGTAGTAACTAGAATGAAAGTTAACACACTTAGATGGTTTGGTCACGTGGAAAGAATGAATGAAGAACGCTTGACGAAAAAAATATATAAGGCTGACAGGAATGGAAAAAGAGGTCGGGGGCGCCCAAGAAAAGGATGGCACGACCATGTGAACGATATTCTGAAAGAAGGAAATGTTAGAAGTCTGAACAATAGAAGAACATGCATGAGACGTAGCATGAATGTTGACGAGGCGGTGAATGTATGTCAAGATAGAATAGTGTGGCGTTCTGTTCTCTCTGCCTACCCCGCGAGGGACATGGCGTGATGGTATGTATGTATGTATGTATGAGTTGAGACAATATTGAGTCAATGTTTAATTTAATTTTCAGTTGAGCCAGTGTTGAGTCAATGTTTTATTTATATTTGAGTTGAATCAATTTTTTATTTATTTTTGAGTTGAGTAAATGTTTTATTGAATTTTTTGAGTTGAGTCAATGTTTTATTGAATTATGAGTTGAGTCATTGTTTTATTGAATTTTTGAGTTGAGTCAATGTTTTATTGAATTAATTGAGTTGAGTCAATGTTTTATTGAATTATGAGTTGAGTCATTGTTTTATTGAATTTTTGAGTTGAGTCAATGTTTTATTGAATTATGAGTTGAAACAATGCTTTATTGAATTTTGAGTTGAGTCAATGTTTTATTTATTTTTGAGTTAAGTCAATTTTTTATTTATTTTTGAGTTGAGTCAATGTTTTATTGAATAAATTGAGTTGAGTCAATGTTTTATTGAATTATAAGTTGAGTCATTCTTTTATTGAATTTTTGAGTTGAGTCAATGTTTTATTGAATTATGAGTTGAAACAATGCTTTATTGAATTTTGAGTTGAGTCAATGTTTTATTTATTTTTGAGGTGAGTCACGGTTGTATTTAATTTCCCGGTGGTGTTACAGTGTTTTGCTATATTTTTTTCTTGGATAGTCAAAAAACATTATAAGTCTTGAAAACTTTGCAAAAAGCACCTTATACGATAAATTATTATAGAAGAGAAATTTATTTAAATTCATTTTTCACGCAAATATTGCTTTTCTGGGCTGGAAACACTGTTTAGTTGGAAGAAATTGTCGTATGGCAATAAACTCGCCACTTGCGTAAGGTGCAAGGAAATGTTTATTATTTTAAACATTGGCACTTGACACATTAAATAGGTACTTGATAAAACAGTACTGAATAAAATATTATGGAATAACAATAAACAATATTGATAATTTTCACTAAATTAAAAGGTTTTTCGCTTTGTAAACTGCATATATGCAACTTCAACACATAAGTTGAACAATGTTGAACATACATTATTGTAATACCTATACACAATTCATAAAAGAATATTATGGTCCCTGGTCCATATGTTTTTTGAATACCCAATTCACACTGAATAAGATTTGTAATATATATACTTAATACTCCACTAGAAATTAATATTTCACAACTTCTATCATTAAATTCCTTACAAATTTATTTACACATAGCATAACATACACAAATTTCTTCGCCTTAATGGATTCAATTTATAATGCAATAACATCAAATCTCAAAATTATTTAATAACATTTTTATACTGGCAAAAACCATCCTAATTATTGGGTGGAATACCATACATATAAGCTAAAAAAATATTATGCAATCTATGTATAAACATGCCTGTGTCCGTGTCAACGATGCTTTGACAACATGGTTCCCTATTAATAAAGGGGTGAAGCAAGGCTGCGTATTATCCCCATGGCTGTTCAATCTGTATATTGATCACTGCGTTAGGATATTGAAGAATGAAAATAAAGGTCTGAAACTAAGTACTGTAAACGTACGTGATTTGATGTATGCAGATGACAAAGTGGTTATTGCTGAATGTGCGGATGAGCTACAGTATTTAGTGAATAAAGTGTATGAAGGATGCCTGCAAAATGGACTGAGAATGAATGTTAGTAAATCTAAGATATTGGTATTTGAAAAGACTGAAAGTATAACTGCTTGTATGATAAAAGTAGAGAACGAATGGCTAGAACAAGTTGAGGAATATTTATATTTGGGGAGTATGTTTGAACGGAATGGAAGACCCGATAAAGATATTGAAAGAAGAGTTATGGCAGGGAATAGAATAAACGGAGCACTTAGACCAGTAATAGCCGATCCAAGCATCTCAAAGGAAGCCAACATTGCAGTACACAATGCAATTGTGGTGCCTACTTTGACGTATGCTAGTGAAACATGGACCTGGAAAAGAACACATGAAAGTAGAATAAATGCTGTGGAAATGAGATCACTAAGAAGAGTATGTAATAGAACGATATATGATAGAATAAAAAATGAGGACATAAGGAGAGAATGCAAGTTAAAGAAGGGTATTATATGTTAAATGAAAGTGAATGCTTTAAGGTGGTTTGGACATATAGAAAGAATGAACGATGAACGACTGACCAAAAAAATATACATGGATGCAAGAGATGGAGTGAATAGCAGAGGTCGCCCCAGAAAGGGATTCCATGACCATGTGAATGATATTTTGAAAGAAGGAAACATAAAAAGTTTGAACAATCGACGAGCATGTATGAGACGATGCATGGATGTAAAGGAAGCCAGAAATGTGTGCAAAAATAGAGAAGTATGGCGCTCGATTCTCTCTGCTTACCCCGTAAGGGACATGGCGTGATGGTATGTATGTATGTATAAACAAAATGTAAACATGATGTATATTGTTTGTTTTTCATCTGTCTACAAATAATCAATTAATGTTGGAGATGCTAACGTTTATTGTGTTTTTTTTTTTAATAATTGTAATCATTTAAATAAATCAATCAATATTATAGCACAAGTGATCGCTTAACATTTTGATTTTTTTCCAAATTTGTCTACTGCGAACCGAAGTGTTTGCGATAAATATATAATAACATGTATTTTTAGAGCATTTTCAATTGAACGAAAATCTCTTGACGAGACAATTGAACCCATCTTCTGCTCAGTCAATGTGCAATGGACAATAATATTGGAATCGTCGAGTCTGAGATTTCCCCATGCGATAATCTAACCGTTGTAACTCCAGTTACAGCTAAACAGAGGTTAGTCCTTATATACTGGCGAAATAAACCCTTAGCACGATTCTCCATTTGAAATAAACTTTAGAGCTCTTGCATATAAACATGAAGGATGAGGTTTTTATGCAAAAAAGTGTAACGAGTGGAATTATTTTATTTCGCTCTTGAGCAACTAATAAGTTCTATATTATATGTCCATATTCTGGAGACTAATCATCTCAAAGATCCAGACTCAATACACAATTTAAAGTTGTGTCTCCACCTAGAATCGAATCGGAACCTTTGGCTCAGCAGTTAACCAACTAATCCAGGAAGGCCGATATCATATGAGTTAATACACATTGTTCGCCAAAACATTACCTCGAGATCTAACTCATATTTCTTGTATACTGTCCATATTTAATACCTACCTGTTGAATATTTTATGGAAAAAAATATGTTTAAAAATAGCGGAATCGTAACTCTTCACTTTTACATAGAGTAGAGTAAACAACAGCAATTCAGACAGACGTTATATGAACGCCAGAGTGGAAAAACTTTCAACATAACCAGATTAAAATAATATATTCATACGAGTGATTTCCTAAGTTCCCGAATTTCGAGAGAAATGAAGAAATGAAAGTGGTGCTCAAATATTAACGTAAATTAGATTATGAAGTTGATGCTTAAATCATAATTCTCGAAAAAATAAAGCTTCGAGTTATTAATGTAAACATTCATATATAAATACACATTTATAAATTTCTTAAAAAATACCGTTTTGGATCGTATCCACATTACATGTTTAAATCAAAACTCTATTAAAATAGACATTCTACATAATACATTGACGTGTTATGCATCAGTTAAGAATACGTAAAAATCCATGTATTTATTGTTATTATTTTATAATTAAACGTAAATAATAATACCAAACTACATATAAAACCTTAAATCCAAATTATTGAATATGTTTAAATGACAAGATATTATATTATGGAGTTCAGTCCGTTTTTCCTATCCCGAAAAGGTAAACAGCTTGATGTTATGCATCTATTCAGTATCAAACTAAAGTCCTCGTAGATGTTGTGTGTTCTGCCATACAAATTGTATGAAACGATATCGTCACTAAATTCAAGTTTCACAAAAATCGTTATAAAAAGTTCGAGATGTATTGCTATACCTAATGTAAATATTTTTCTTATAGAAAATTTAGAAAATTATCTAGTTGGGGTGTTTCGGCTTTTTCTATATTTTATAAAAATATTATTTGTATATATTTTATTGAAATAAAGGCACTAAATTAAATAAATTCGTCGTAAAAAAATTGAAGAAGTTCATTTAAAAAAAAAATAAAACACACACTTTGTAAATACTACCTCGTTTTTCATTATTTTTAAGTTAGTAAATAGGGTAAATTATGATCGGCGTAAACTCGAAAACGATTTAACTTATTTATTTGTAAAGTAGAAGTTTTTACAAAATTTGTGTTTTATTTATAATTTAATATAAAAAAAATGTTTGTAATAAAAAAAGTTTGTAAAACCCTGGAACTTTTTCACGTTCAGCGTTCTAGCTTGCATTGTTTCTGAGATTCAGTATATGGAAAAATAATGTAATAACTCAAAAATTGATAGCCTTTGACGGAGATAAGTATTCGAAGTTCCGAGTGTAAAAAGCCTAAACATCTCTGTACTTTCTGGAATTTTGGGCTCTTTGCATATACAGATTTGCAAAGGATTAATTTTGATTTTGGGCTCATTGCATACATATATCAAAAATTATGATGCTCTACTCCAAATTCAGTTCGAGTTCATCCATTTATATAGCATAAATGCTGCGAAGCCTTTAAGTTGGTGTTTTTTAGATGAAAAACCGCGGAAAATTTAGACCTAGCCAAAATAAATCTCGCGGATCATGACATGAACAATTCGACAGTTGTTTTAAATACCTACTAACATATTCCAACTGTCGATTTTTTCAAGGGATTTTATTTTCGCTTTACACATTGACATAGAGAGCCTGGAAGTAGGTATATATTTATTTCTAGTCAAACTTGTCTAGTTCACGTCTAGAAACTTCGAAAATACATAGTTGGGCTAGTATAATTCATCTTGCCCTGACACAGACGTGACATCCGCCATTCGTTCGACACGCCCCAATAACAGAGGCTCCCCTCCACTAGGCACTATCATGTAGTCTTTTTCTGAGAGCGGCACGTCCAACGAATTCCTACCCTGGAAGTGTCAAACCTTGTTTCCTTAAATAAACTTATCACCTTCAATACAGAGACTTTTAAAAACGAAAATAGTTTTTCTTTGCAAACTTGCTTCGTTTGGCTAAAACAGAAGTAATAAATAACCTTTTGCGAACTTGTTATGAGAATAAAAAATGTGAAAAAAACGACATTTATTCAATGATATTTTTTTATAACCAAAGTTCCATTATAAAGTTGGTTCAAAGTTAAACTAGGGTAAGTTGAATGTAAAAAAGGTGGAAGAGGCGACAGCAAGTAAATGGCACAAATGCTGGAGCAAAGAAGAAGAAGAATACTATTTGAATCCAACAGGAGGAAAATCTCTCTTAGAGTGACCAGGTCTATATATGGTGATGGGGACGTAGCAGAAGACGCTTCTGGAGAAACCATGTCGAACGCATGGACGACAATAGAATGGTCATTTTTTTAAGACAGACATACTCAACAAAAGAATACGACCCGGAAGACCACCGAAGAGATGAAAGGACAGCTGTCAACAAGTCAAAAAACGGCCCACCCCTTCGATCTGCTGAACGTAATACACTTGCTATCCTCATTCACAATACAGAAGCTTTCACCTCTTTTTTTCAAGTACAATCAGCTAGAAATAACGTCATCACAACCCATAGAAATATTTACTCCTACATAATATTCTTCCGTTCCCACCTTTTTTTCCTCATTGCTATGATCAGTCTTAATTTTTTTTTTTCTCTTTTCTCTCTACGTTTCTTTATTTATTTATTTCTTTTAATCTTTCTTGTTTGGAAGAAATTACCGTATGGCAATAAACCCACCTATGTGCACTCGTAGATAAAGTATATACATAAATGAATGACCATATACATGAAAAAGACAAAGAATACATATGTAGGTAGGTACTATCTGAGTCATCACAAATTTATAATTTCACAGCTAGCTAAAAAATAATAAATTCAGAAAATAAATAAATAATATTGAATCTTGTTCACAGTTGAGAATATAATTTATTTTGATTGACAGTCATGAAGCAGCTGAAGAATATTTCCTTGAAAATAAATTAAATTTGTTTAGAAAAACGTCTGGTTTTAAATATTCAAAATTTTTTATATAATACATAGATATGTACTTGAATTTTGTAATGACTTCCTTGGAGGATATTATATTTCAAGGCACACGTTCATATTTTGTCAATGACTTACGACTTAGACGATCGAATACCTATATTAAAATAAGATTATCACCACTTTGTGTAACAAGTCCAGAGCCTGGACAAATCTCTAAAGGATCAGAGTTTTTTGTTTGTTTAAGCATGATATCAAGCTGGATTTGTCAGATATTAAACATTATAAGTTTACAAAATTATTCAAATTGACAACAATTTTCAATATGCCATTTTAGACGGCTTCTAATTTCTTGAATTCCATATTAATTAGAAAGAAAAATATGAACACGTATTATTTCACAAAGTATTTATTTTATCTACCGACGACCGTTTCGGCTTATCCGACCATAACCAACCAGTATTCAATAACCATAATTCTCGTATAAAAATACAAGAACATCCTATGACTACAATTGATACATTATTAACATTTCATAATTTGGTTCAATAATACATAGTATTTGGTATAGCAAAAAATTGGACATGATATAACGAATGACCAATATAATGCTTTTTTGGTTTATCTAATGGTTTCGCTTGTCAATTTGTGACAAGATAAAGGTTCTTCGATGTTTGGTAAATTTATCGATGGTGAAAACGATAATTTTCGCATAACAGCCTAACCCGAAACAATTGAGAAACGATTGGATGTCGAAGGGGAATTTTCGCACAATTTTTTCCCCGAAATTGAGGCAACAACAAAGAGAACATTTTCGGCAAAATTTATTTTGCCAACAAAAATATAAATGATAGTGGAATCGTAATTTTCGATCTATGATGAAAATGTCCATGTAGGTATACATACATCTCGAAACTGACTGTTTTCCAATATTATCATTTTGATTCATAGAAAAAAATTATGAAATAACTTTATAGTTTTATTTTTATATTTCATTGCATAGCTATTTTTATACCAGGGGACCACGTCATCTACTACACTGACATATGTAGGCATCCTTGTCTTCAGCTAACCGGAACAGCTCTTACACTTTGTGGCCTCCGGTCCATTCTCTGATGTTTCTCAGCCAAGATAACTGCCTCCTACTCACAACAAAGTGGTTTCATGATAAGGTGCAGTATACCATATTTATTGTAACGGAGAATGTGTCTCCAAGTATACCGTCTTTCTTATTTTTACATTGGACATTAATTTTCTTCCCATGACAGCTCTTTGCAACACTCAAGTATCTATTCTGTCCATGGGATATTTGATAGCAATTATTGTTGCAAATATATTGAGCATTAGCAAAATTCGATAAAAAGTTCACTTTTAAGTAGGTAGGTACAGACTTTTTTTTTAAAAACAACTTATGATATGTCAATAAATTTTCCTCTCATCAAATAAAACAGATTTTCGTCTATATCTTTTTTCTTAGCCTTCCCTCTACTGCTGGATGTAGAACTCTCCAAGCGACTTCCACATCTCCATGTCACGAGTTATCCTCTTGCACCCTATTTTTACGATAGGGATGAGGTCATCTGACCATCTTTTCTCACTACCCGCCTGTTCAACAACGGCCCCATTTCAGCCAAGCAGTACGGTCCGTTATGCCGGTAATTTTTGTCTGGCGTTGTTATTAATTTCTAATTTCGTTACTGACTAATGCCTTACATTTTCCTTTCCATGGAACGTTGCGTTCATTTTTCTTTTGTATTTCCAATCAATATGTTAGCTTTGGGAGTATGCACTTTCCTTTTCAGAGCTTCTCTATTTTTCTTAATATTACTATCGAGCTGACCAAAGGCCATCCAACCCAGTCCAACCTAGTTTTTCAAGCTCAGAATTAATTTCTAAGCATATGATATTTTTTATGTTTTTAAACCAAAAATGTATTATTAAAATAATTTTTAGTTCCACATAAAAGATGCGTTTGATAGGTACGGCGTTTGCTCATTGGATGATCAAGGTGAAGGAATGTGAAGAAAATAATTAAAAGTTTCGAAAAGCACCCAAAAAGTCATGTATTTGTCAGCCATCGTGGCTCAGTTGATAAGGTATCTGACTGCTGATCCAAATGTCCCGGTTTTGAATTCCGAAGGGGACAGTTTTTAATTATTGTTTTCTACAAAATGTAGCGACGTGGGTGGGTGATAAATTTAGTCGCCTGAGAAGTACCTAATATAAATTATAAATAAGAGAAAATACGCACTTGTCTTAGTTTGCTCTGTGACACTGGCTTAGAAAATTAGTATTAAATTATTCATTTGTGGTTTCAGCAATATAAATCAATTATTATGTATGTTGCTAGATATATACAATATCAATATTGAACTTCACTGCTACGTTATTTTAACAATATTCAACGCTATAATATTTTTTGCGTATTGGATATTGTGTTAATCACTTTAATGTCTGGTCGTAAATAATAATGAAAGATAGGTTGCATGAGATTAAATTTGAATATTTCTCAATAAATTGTATGATTGTCCATAAATTTGACGCACGCCGTATGCTGTACGATGTAAATCATTATCACCCATTGAACCTTTTTTACAATGGCACTCACAAATATTTAATTAAAAAAAATAAGTTTGAGATCACTAAAAAGAGTATCTATGTAATAGAACGATATATGATAGAATAAAAATTAGGACATAAGGAGGGAATGAGGACAAGATGAATAAGAGTATTATAAGTAAAATGAAAGTGAATTCCTTGGGGTGGTTTGGACATATTGAAAGAATGAATGATGAACGACTGACCAAAAAATATGCATGGGTTTAAGAGATGGAGTTAATAGCAGGGGCCGCCCCAGAAAGGGATGGCATGACCATGTGAATGATATTTTGAAGGAAAAAAATACAAGAAGCTTGAATAATCGATGAGCATGTAGGTATGAGACGATGAGACGATGCATGGATGTAAAGGAAGCTAGAAATGTGTGCGAAAATAGAGGAGTATGGTGCTCGGTTTTCTCTGCTTACCCCGTAAGGGATATGGCGTGTTGGTATGTATGTATGTATAAGTTTGCTCGAATATGAAAACAATGTCGAGACCTGCAGAATATAAAAATACATATCACACGCAATGTCCCTCATGTGGTAGGCAAAGTGAACCAAACTCCACATTCATCTAACTTGACACGTATCCAACGCTTCATCATCATTCATGCTTGCCTTGTGCTCTAGCTTCATACATTCCGTATTAAAAAAGGGTACGGTTGGTGCCTATCCATTGATACGAATCAATAAATACATCAAAATAATGTTTGATTATATTAACAATTTATTAAAAAAATAAAAATAAAATAACGGAATTGAAAAAGGGAAGGTATTATCAATTTGAGATGATTTGTTTATGTATGGTCGGCCCTCGTGGCTCAGTTGGTTGGATATCTGACTGCTGATCCAAGGGTCCCGGGTTCGATTCCCGGTGGAGAAACAGTTTTTAAAATTGTGTTTTCAGTCTGGATCTGTGAGAAGATTAATATCGTAAGTCTCCAGAATGTGGTAACTTGTTATTGGGTGCGTGTTAAATAATTATTTGACATAGTACCTGTTAGTTGCCAGAGAAGCTATATAAAATAATTGTAAAAAAAAAAATAAAAATAGGTATTCAGCGATAACACTATTTACCACGTTGCAGTCCGATTTCGTTTTGCATTGTGAATGTGATATCTTCCAAATAGTCCCATTTCAATAATGACATCCGTAAGATAATCATCCAGCTCTTAACTTTTCACTACACAATGGTAGGTAATATTTTATTACATTATCCGATTTCAATGAATATCACATTTCCAGCATCATAATGAATAACTGAATTTTTTCGAGGCCGGGCTCGAACCCGGGTTCTCTTTACTCCAACTTACAAAACAACTATTTGCCACTTTTTAATCTAATGATTATCATTATAATAAAAAGCGAACTCCAATTATAATCATATTTTTTTCATTCCAATCATCAATAAACTGAAAAAACTGTAAATATTTCATTTTTAATTTTTGTTATCAGAATCTTTTTTTTTTTCATCAATTGAATAAATTCACCAAAGAGGCACCGGCTTAGAAAAGTGCTTCCACTATTTTGTATTTTCATCATTTTCGAGTGACCCGTAAGAGCCGGGTATTCAAAATCTCTAAAACCCTAATTCACAATTAGGTTCACCACCCATTCATTCATCCTTCATTCATACCATCACGGCATATCCCACAATGTGGGGTAACCAGCAAAAGGTGTGGGGGTGTGCATTGCCTTATAAAAGGGAGCACAACACATCTGTGTATGTCCACACACCAGTCTCGTCTCACCTAAAAGGCACTACGTTCAGAATGGGTGGTGAACCTCATTGCTGAACTATGTCAGATGTTATTGTTGCCTGATGTATTTTCGATTACCCGGCTCTTACGGGACACTCGAAAACAATAATAGAAAAGAGTGGAAGCACTATTCTAAGCCGGTGCCTCACAGCGCTTCTGAATGAATTTCTCATATTAATTGAGAGATAGAAAAAATAATAAAAATGAACACTTCCTTGCACCCTGCGCAAGTGGCGAGTTTATTGCCGTATGGCAATTTTTTCCATTATTATGTAACATGTGTGTATACACGCATGTTTTGTGCTTTCTTTCACATGGTAAAATACATCCGCTCACCTGTCGCTGATCACCCTACATTGTGGAATATGCCAAGATGGTATGAATGAATGAATGCATGAAAACATATTTAAAAGCAGACAGTTTTCTAGTAGAGACTAATTTTTTTTCTAGTGATGTCACAATAATTTTCAATTTACCGCCATAAATTATTGGCGTTGAAACGAGAAAAGAATCTAATGTGGAATGAAATTTAATTTGCAATATTTATGACGATGCGCAAATCAAGGTTTTATAGAATCATTGGTTTTGTGCCAAGAATAAGAATCTCATATTCTTATAAAATCTTATTTATTACACATTCGTTTATCACGCCGTGGTTGGTAAATTTCAATAATTTTTATTTACATATTAAATTTAGGGGCCATTAAGCACTCCACAAAAGCAAAAATATTTTAAACTAACGTTCCAGCTTCATTGCGAAAAAATTATAAAATTGAGAAATACATATTTTATTTATATTAAATATTTGTACCTATTGTTTTTTTTTGTTATTTTCTTTAATCATTTTACAAATCCAGAATGATATCACAATGAAAAATGAAGATTCACTGGAAACCTCACCTGAGACCTGTGACTCAATAATCATCTGAGATTGTCTAACAGATTCACGATGGCAGGCTATGTATGTATGCAGGTCATTTGATCCATTGAAATAGTATAATATATAATATGACGCTTATTGTGCTATTATGCTCGGGATACACAACGACAATGACACAAATTAATGTCGACACTCAATAGTGTCTAAACCATTTGGTAACAATTTTATTTTTGAGTATTGGGCACTGAGCGATACCGAAACTTTAAAACTGCATCTCAGTGTCGCGACGGTGTATACACGTAATCACTCGATATATACACTCAAGTCTCTAGTGTCTTCGTGTACCCCGAGCATTTTAGAGTTTGTAATAGTTGATGTACCTACTATGTATTTTTTTTAAAGTAATGATTAATTCTATGACCATTTTAGACCCTTTATTCTTAACAAACTTATAATACACGACATCTGCACATGTATCATTCCCGTTGTCCTTTGATATCTCCACTTGACATAGGTTGTTATGTAATAAAATTATAATATAAAGGATACCCGTATCACCACGGACACAGCACAAAGGATAAAATGTGTAAGGCACCATTTAAAATCATGGTCGACAAAATATCTCCTTTGTTCTAGTTTAAAGGCAACGATTAGAAAAACGTCAGCTATTTAAATTATGATATAGGATTCGAAGCATTTTCCTTATCTTTCAAGCGTATCATGAGAAAAACCATCATTTTCAGACTTTACGCTATTCAGCAGTAGGTATGGTGATCAAAAAGATATCACAATAATTATTCTGTCCCATCAAATGATTCACAACCATTAAGGAAAGCTAATTGTTTTATTATTCTTTAACAGATTTTTAACTATCTCAATAGAGACGAAGTTGTAATATTTATTGTAGGAGAACCGGGAAATCAAGGCACCTACAGGGCTTACGACCTGTCATCGGCTGGTTTACGTGATCACTTAATGCGCTTGCGCAGCGTTCACCAATTATGCCTTTTTAATGAGATCCCTATCAATTCAATTTTGAAAGTTCTATATATTGTAATACTGAAATTCTTTTCGCTTGAAAATAAGGAATTTTTACTACAGCCATCTATGTGTGAAATTATGAACAACAATCTTATTATTTCTTATTTATTTTGTTGTAACGCCATCTATTGAGAGAATTGTTTTTTTTATTTGTAAATAATGAAAGCTACAATTCTTATATCTGAGGTGACAATGAATTTTTCGCATAGAAGTCACCCCTAAATTGCGCCAGACTTATAAGGTCATTTTTGTCTTATTTACCTACTTGTACCAATGTGTAAGTAATCGAATATTTTTATTATTGCATATGCGCAAACATTGGATTTTTTTCCCTGTCGGATGTTAAAAAATATCTTTAACTCCCGACAAGGAAAAAAATCCAATGTTTGCGCATATGCAATAATAAAAATATTCGTTTTATTATTCGTTAATCTGATAAATTTTAGCCTTTGCCCATTTTTATCCCGGAAAACCGAGCAAAACGTGCGCATAAGACTGCCTTCTTTAACTACCCTACACTCATACAATAATAATTATGTAGCCTCTCATTAAAAATGACCAATCAAATTATTATAACAAAGAATTGATCCCATGGGACCTAGAAGAGCCCTACGTAAAACAATTAGGAGTTCCAATCTGTATGAGAACACAATTGGTTGGGAGTACCCTCTAATGTAGGATATTATGATCCGAAGTTGGCTCCAGGCATTTTTCTTCTTCTGTCATGTTAGCAACGAACTATTTTTTGGCCATGTCAAGCCATTTCAATAGCACAACCACTGCCACCCAGTAGCGGAATTGCTTATAGAAGCCGAAAATCTTGGCTTGCCAATGAATATTATCTTAAGAAATTCAGGAACTAATATTTTTTCATTTATTTTTTTACAACCATATTACAAGATTAAAAATTGAACCGTATGTAGATATGATGCTTTACAGGGCCACAAATGTAAATATTATTTTGGAATATGATTTTAAAAAAATCATGTCCACTGAAATGAACAACGTTAAATTTTCGACATTTCCCCCTTTTTTTTCAGGGCTTGCCTAATCTGAAGGTTCTAGGCTCACCCCTGCTGCCACCTAAAGGTCGTGCAGGGAACAGTTGGCCGGACATGTGGGGCAGCTGCACAGATGTGTGGTGGTGCAAGCATTGGCAAAACTGACGCGAGGAAAAGAAATATAATATTATAATGTTCAATTACAAAACATGTGCAGTCCGTATAGAATCGTTTCCAAATATTCCTATAGCTTGTTGTTCGCCGCTTTAGCTAAGTAAGTAAGATAAAATTTCTGCATTGTTAAGTTTTGTTCTACCGTGAAAAAGGACGATGACATTTTCATAGCCAGCAGACCATTCAAAATTCAAAGAATTTATAATCTTATGTTTCACACAAAGGGAGAATTTATAGAAGATCTAACAAATAGGTACATAATACTATATAGACATTCTTTTATAAAACACATAAGAAGATATTTTTTTACTAAATATATATTAAGAGGAATCATTTTTTAATCCTTTGTGTTTCTATTGAGCTAGCCCACATTTATATACAACTGAATCGAATATAAAATTTCAAGAAACACTTTTTTTAACCAAAGGGCAAATAATTCTAAAAACTTTTGTTTCCAAATGCCCGATAAAAAGGAATAGAATTAGGAATTTAATTTAGGAAGAAATCGATTTGACCTTATCTCCTGACACAAAGGTCCCAGGTTTAAAATTTGGTGGAGACACATTTTTTATTGTTTTCTGTCTGGATATTTAAAAAGATCAACATAATAAAGCTGGGCAACATTATATTTGATGCATTTTAATTTAATGTATGACATATACTACAATAAAAATAAAATAAATGAGGTAATCAAATTACTAGTTACGTTTGGTAATCAATAGTTCACATAGTTTTTTTTTGTTGTTTTAGTTTTCTTAGATAAATATCGGTTGACGTGGTAAAAAATTATTCGCCCATAAACTGTTCATGGATTTTTCATGGATCGTATCGTCAGATATTGAAAATATTTAAATTGAAACACCCATTTAAACATCATTTTCAAATTGTACAACGTGGTATTGTATAAATTATCTCTGAACACACTTACATAAAGAATCATGTCGAAGTAATAACCTCCTCATTTTTTTAAGTCGGTTGTAAATTGCTTAATTTTTTTAAGAAACAAACATTTGAATGATTTTATTAACTCATGTTTATGGATAGGTACCTACCGTACCTTTTTGGGACAAAATCTACAGGTTACACGAAAAAGGGTTTCTCAAGAATTCTCATATTCCTAACCAAATATTTTTCTCGAGATCAAAACAAAACGTATTATTTTCTACTACAACGCTACGGTCGGAATCTGAATATTCTAACGGTCGTATATTTTTACATTTTGAATTACGTATAGTGGCAAACAGGAAAAATCCTTTAGAGATGTTAAATAATATCCAGTAGGTATGTTGTTTGTTTTGGAACTTGCCGAGGAATTCCAATATTAAATTTACACTTGCTGTTAATGTCAAAGAGAATGAACGCAACGCTGAATTGTCGTTATGCGGATATGTTTAATTTGTTCAATAGAAAATATTTGTTTTTTTATTTAATGTTCAGCAGTGACCCTCACGAGGTAGGTAGGGAGAAGTGGACGCTACGACACGCATCCATCACCTCATAAATACGAAGGTATATAATATCGTCTTATAACATATATGTAGATTTGGGTGATTTTTTATTGTTTATGTTTAATTGGGCTTTAAATTATATATATGCAGATTAAATTCAAGTTCATTTAAATACACCCACAGCGCCAAATTCCTGAAAGATCGATGCTCTCCGATCGATCGCTAAGAGGAGTATGTATACATCTGACGGGACGATCGCTAGGCCCTGTGCCGCCACAGTCTCATAAGCAGCCCATTCACGATCGTGTCATTTGGCGTCGCTCCATATGGACCGGCTGCATTTGGAGCATTGTAAAATTGTCATAACACTCACGGGAGCGCCATTGAGCCATCAAAATTAGTATAAACATGCTGTCAGCGCTTTCGCATTAAACATCACTATTTTTTTGAAATTTTCAAGTTAAAATGAGTCATAATTCTGATGATGAGTTTTATACAACTGCTATAGCGGTTTGTTTATATGTAAGAAGAAAAAACTAAGAGAAAATGTTGTATTTTCGCATTCACGAGAATGTCAAACAGCTCGGCGCAATGGGATGGCGCAATGTACCTCTGGTTTTCACACTCACGAGTATGCCATACCGACAAGATGCGCCACGCCGTTTGTCGTGGCACCATAGAGTTTCGATCGTTAGGAATTATTCCATTTCGGTGTGTCAGGCTAATTGGGCTGCGCGGGTTTTGACATTCACGAGCGCATTTTGGAGTGATAGCAAGCCATTTGGAAGGATGGCACGATCGTGAATGGGGGGCCATACACAGTCGATCAAGTTTCTTACATTTTCCTCGTTCAGAATATCATTCACATGATTTTACCATTGGACGACTTCGGCTTCTCATTCCATTAATAATATCGACTTAATGTATATTTTATTGGTCTTCATTCATCATACATCCAAATTAGCCAAACCATTTAGGTGTGTTCACATTCATTTTACATATTAATGACATATTTCGTTGTTTTACATTCTTTCCTTGAATCCTCATATCTTCCTATAACAAATCCTTCTGAGTGATCTCATTTCATCTGCATCATATATGCTGCTTTAATACAACTTCTGCATGTCCATGTCTCTCATCCATTCGTTAATGCTGGCACTACAATTTTGATCATTCCTTTTCGAAGGAAACTAATTTCATTTGTATATTTTAATGACTATTTGTAACGATTGGCATGCTTCAAATTATGTTGATATCAGAATTTAGTCTTTACCAAAACGTCGTTAAAAATAAATATTTCCTTCTTTATTCATGTTATGTTAAGAAAGATTAATTTAACAGTTTTATAGTATGTAATACTGGATAAAATCCATAATTTCACTACTGTATACATTTCCAACTAATCTCTTGAGCAGAATAAATGATCTTGTAATAATGTCATTTATTATCATGTATTGATTCCATAATTTATTAACTTCATGTGTTCAAAAAACTTAAGCAAAGCTATTTTTTTTTGATAAATAATCTTTTATATAATCCAACTGTCGATTCGTTCATGAGAATTCAATTCTCTGAATGCATCGACATTATTATGCCAAGATGCGTGTACGAAGGAACATTTTGTATGGCGTAGTGGACTTTTTGCATGCTAATAACACGAACTAGAGACCTCGCAGCATATATGTTCCAATACATGGATTTACTCAGAATTCGGAGTAGAACATTTTATGTGAGTTGTGTGTGTGTGTGTGTGTGTGTGTGTGTGTGTGTGAGGGTGTGTGTGTGTGTCTGTGTGTAAGGGTGTGTGTGTCTGTGTGTGGGTGTGTGTGTGTCTGTGTGTCCGTCCGTCCCTTATAACTTTTGATCCGCTCAATTTACAGAGCCCAATTTTCAAAATATATAAACAGTTATAGGCCTACAAAACTTTTATAGGTACTCAAAATTGTGAATTTTTGTTTCAGTCAGGGGTTATCAACTTTTGAATTTTTACTTTATTTTTCCATATATCTCAGAAACCATAAAAGCTAGAACGCTGAAAATTGGTATAACGATAGGCAAATACAAAATCTCAAATATGTTTTTTTTTAAATTCCAGGGTTTCTCAAACTTTTTTTATAAAGAAAAATATTTTTTTATGATAAATTTATGAGTTTAACTGCCCATATTTCCAATTTTTTAAATATATCGAAAAAAGCCGAAACCCCAACTAGATAATTTAATTTTCTATAAAAAATATTTACATTGTATTAGCACATCTCAAACTTTTTTCAACAATTTTTATAAAAATTGAATTTAGTGACGACATTGCTTCATACAATTTGTCTGGCAGTCGCCTACACACAATATCTAAGAAGTGATACTAATCTCCAAACAAACATACATACCATCATGCTGTTTTCATATTCTGGTAGGATCAAAGGACTGACCTCTATACTATCCTATCTTGAAATACATACCTAGGTACATGTGTTGTATAGAAAACCAAATATCTTAAAATATTAAATAATTTGTATTTAGGGGTTTATAGTTTGGTACTTATTCTTCAATTATACGTACTATCGCTATCGACAGTTGGATCTCATGTGTTACATGCAACTAGTAAATTATCATAATACGATTACCCTAATTTTTTTTGTTGCAGTAATTACATTTTTTAAATCATCACATTGTCAACTTATCAGTAGGTATCAAAAAAACACCTCAATGATCGTTTCTTTTTCTAGTATTTTCTTATACTCAAGAGTCCTGTATTTTTACAATGGGGTAGAATCTTTTGAGGCTGAACCTCAGCTTTCTCGTCATCGTTTTGGAAGTTTATCTAACCAACATGATGTTTTACATTTGGTATTATATCTCATGCAAAGTCATGGGTCGCCAAATGAACACAATTCTTGAAAATACCTATAGGTATTTTCACTTTATTTTTTAGTAGCTATAGAAGTTAAAATTCGAAACAAACAAGAATTTATTAGGTACTTTATTACAGTATTTTTTTTACTCACTTTGATATCTCAATAGTTATTTCGTATATGTCCGCTACGCACCCTGGCCTCCTTCAAAAATCGTCTCCATCCTCCCATATCGACTGCCAGTCTTCTCCAATTTATTAGTTCCATTTCTCTTATATCGCACAGCACGTCGTCCAACCGTCTCAACTTAGGTCTGCCTCTAATTCTTCTCCCTTCGGGACAGGTGTCTAATACCTCTTTAGGAATACGGTCATCATCCATCCGGCAAATATATGTCCATGCCCACGTAGGCACTGAATTTCAATAAATTGGACTACATTGTTCGTTGCCTCTAGCTCATGATTATACCGTATTCTACAGGATCCTCTATCGTTAGTTGGGCCAAAGATTTTCCTTAATATCTTCCTTTCAAACACCAATAGCATATTTTCGTCCTTTTTAATCGTCCACAACATTCCGTTCCGTATGTAAGGACTGGTCGGAGAAGAGTTTTGTATATAAGGACCTATAGTATTTCGTGAGATTAGTAATGACTTGAGATGTTTTAGTAGCTTCGCTTTTATTGCCATGCTGATATTATTGTCCGAGGTGACCAATGATCTCAGGAAGGTTAAGAATCCAACCGATTCTATCCGATGTTCACCCATCAATATCTCCTAATTGCCTCTCATCGGAGAAGAAATGAAGAAGTTGGAAAACTAGGACTACCGGGTACTTTAGCGCCTTACTGGGAAGTCAATATATCATGCATTTATATTGACTTTCTTTATCAATCCATATTTGAAACTTGAATGTTATACATATATAGTATAGGTATAATTTTCACCAAATATCTTGAACGAGCTTCCGGTTGCGCAGTTCGCAAATTTATTTCTTTTCGCCCCCTTCTTGGCTAAAAATTCAAGATGATTGGCTACAACTCTACCCAATGTTGAGTGTTATTCTCATTTTGCTTGAAAATATGGTGAAATCCTAACGCCATCTTTGAGAATGAGGACAAAACTTTTTCGAACGCCATCCATTGAGAAATCGGTTCGTTTATCTTTATATATATAATTCTTCCGTACGTGTGTATGTCACTGAACTCCTCCTAAACGGCTTAACAGATTTTGATGAAACTTTTTGTGTGTGTTTATGTTAGTCCCTGAATTGATTAGATTCACAAAAAATAATTTAATAAATGAATAATAAAAATGGGAATCATTATAAATATTTTCGGAATACGCATTTTGAATAGTGGGAACATTGGCTTCCAATATGTCATAATATTATGCAATGTTGGTTATGACATTATAACTTGATCCCATTTGTTTTCATATTTTTAATATTTCATGAAATTATTAAGTTGTTTGTATATTTCTTATTATTGTTGTAGGTATAAAGCTATTTAGTTTTTTTTACAAGTATATTCTGTTTTATTAAGTGGTATTATGACAATAGGTAGATATATCAAAGTTATCTCAATGTACTGTTTCGTAACATTTCCGTTTAAATATTTAAAAAATTAATTTATGAATATTACATATATTAAATTACTTAGTTTTATGTATATTATAATCATTATATTATCCTGTGATATTATTATATTGTGATATAATATTCTGTTCTTGATAGCCAAATTTTAAAAACATCCGTAATGTAAAGTGAGGTTATAAATATATATTTTGTGATTGAAACGTCAAGTTCAAACAACAAACGTAGGTATATTAGAGAGAATTTTCTATAGTGAAAAAATGTACACCTTCGTACTATAAAATTAGGTTATAAATATATATTTTACTATAAAATAAGGTTATAAATATAGATTTTGTTTGAAAGACATATAGATACTCTTATGGCATTTTTAAATGATAACTGGACAAAATTCAAAATGTACCAAGATTATTCTTTTTCCAAACTTCTAAATATCCAACTCAAATAATAGAATCAATTATTAAGGAACTCTGTATCTTCGAATATAATAATTCTAATGCATTTACTTTAGAGAGAGAGGGAGAGGGAGAGGGAGAGGGAGAGGGAGAGGGAGAGGGAGAGGGAGAGGGAGAGGGAGAGGGAGAGGGAGAGGGAGAGGGAGAGGGAGAGGGAGAGGGAGAGGGAGAGGGAGAGGGAGAGGGAGAGGGAGAGGGAGAGGGAGAGGGAGAGGGAGAGGGAGAGGGAGAGGGAGAGGGAGAGGGAGAGGGAGAGGGAGAGGGAGAGAGAGAGAGAGAGAGAGAGAGAGAGAGAGAGAGAGAGAGAGAGAGAGAGAGAGAGAGAGGACAACGTCTGTCGGGTCCGCTAGTATATTATACGATCATAAATATTAAATTTGAACTTGATAAACAGTTGACATGGCCATCCTTTCTAGATTTTAACCCTTTAGGTATACATTTTAGCCACCATTGTACAAAATATGATATTATAATGCATAAAATTTTATAGTTATTTAACTAAATTTCCGACAGCAAACCCTCTAAAATCACAATGTATTTGATATAAATTTGTTATGTTTATCATATTTCGATATGTAAATTTCGGTATTTTTTGAGATGATCATTTTTTTAAAATAGGAAAGTAAAATTACATTATAGCTATGTGGGCCGGGAACAATATTACCTATGTTGAAAATTTATATCGACGCTGGAAAAGGTGAAATGACTAAAGCGTCTTTGATAAAGGTCAACAAAGAGTTATACAATGTACTAATAGGTATAATATATTTGAATAATATATTATACCTATTAGTACCTACATAGTATATTAACCAATAATATATTTTAATAAACTATAATATATTCCAATAATCTACTAACCTATAATATATTTGAATAATGTTTGATTTAATTATTTTTCTATTTTTTTTATATTGCTTTTCGGGCAAGCAACAGGTAGGTTCTTTGTCAAATATTAATATAACATACATCAAATAACAAGTTGCCACATTTTGAACGCTTTTGATTAAAATAGTCTTACAAATCCAAACTGAAAACACAGTTAAAAACTGTGTCTTTATCGGGAATCGAAGCCGGGACCAATCGCTCAGGAGTCAGATGACAAAAACCGCGTTTTGTTTCATATTTCATGACATGTTTCTAAACAAGTAGCTTATTTTACGAAACCCCGGTTGATTCCAATTCCGCTGTAGAAACATCGAAACAATGTATGGTGATTGCTCAAGAACGGCTGGCATGATTAGGAATGGTCGAGGCCTATTTTTGCGAGATGACGGAAATGGGGTGTAGAAGAAGAAGAAGAATACTAATATCCCGTCTCTATTGAACGATACCCATTAATGATTTTAATGTAACAATATGTTTTCATGAATAAATCATAAATGCCAATTATATATACCCACGCAAAGATAGCGCGTTATTCTTGGTGGTAAATTATAATTTACAAAACATGTTGTTTTGCTGGTTTTCAAGGATGTGCTTACTGTCTACATTATATGTAAGCTATCATATTTCGATATCATAAGACGTGGTCCTGGTTTAAGTTTACGATTCCGCTGGCATTAACTCATGGTGAGAATCCCCAACATATTATATCCTCAAATCCTGGTATAAACTTAACAACTAATCCCATATTCCCAACTTGTTTTACGCATGTTATTAAACTATGTACTAACCCGAGGTTATATGTACGTTGTATTTTAAACATATACAATCTACATACTACCTACCTACTCACTGAACGATACAAGATTCTCAAATTTCTTCCAATTAATATTATTGAAGGATGAACAAGCAATTAATAATCAAAACTATGTACATACACATTAATGTTGTGTTCCCCCTAATCTAATTTATTGTTACTCCACAACGATTAATTCCTACGTTATGTAGGAAAACCTTTAGGAAGTTTTCGAAACAGAAAACAAAAGGTGTTGTTTTTAATGAGATTCAAAGTAATTTTTAGAAACAACAAGAATTTGACCTTATTATCTAGTAGAATCAAGATGTTTCAGGTTTTGTTATTGTTCTTCCTCCACTTCCACCCGATCTCATACACGTAAAAAATAATAATAAGAGTCCTGAGAACTCGAAATCCTTGCAAACTTTAACATAAAGTGTCAAAGAGAACATACTTTAAGGAAACAGTAGACTGGGAGTGCTTATTTATATTAAAGAATCTTGGCAGGTCTAATAAGGCTATGGTCGTTACGGCCCGCCAAACGACATTCAGTGCCGCCGCGGACGGCAGAATCTCGCCGCGAACCGACGTCTTCATGGTCATTTTGCTTCGAACTCTTGCTACGGCGTCTTGTGTATTTCAACATGCTTCAAACATTTCAATTGCTACAGGAAGAGGAAGACGATGAAATTATTGTGTTAGAATTAATTATCGACGAAGTTTTTATTTGGTAGAATTCCTTTATAAGTTATATCTATAATTAAAAGTAAAGACTTTTTGATTCTACATTAATAATTTTATTCTGCGTGATAGGCCTATTTCGCCTTGTTAGGGCATTAACTCAAAACTTTACACATCACATATTAATCACGAGGAAAACCAAAAATGCATAATGAACGTAGGGTCAGAAGATTTACCAGAAGTGGAAATAAACGAAATAGAAAATGCCTTAAAGCAAATGAAAAGTAACAAAGATCCAGGTGATGATAACAAGTGATATGCTAAAGTTAGGGGGAGAAAGTTGATAGAAGCCATAAAAATATTATTGAACAAATGCCTAGAACAAGGCAGGATACTTAATGGCTGGCAAAAGTTTTTAAGTGCATTAGCGCAACAAACTAGTAGGTACCTAATTCGAGGCAGTACTTGCCTCCTAAACAACACGGAAAGGTAAATACGCTGCCGGAACGACTATAGCCTTAGATCCGCATATCCAATGGAACCAATGAAAATATTTATTTTATTTATTTATTTTAAACATTTCGTTAACATGTGCACAATGGCGGGCTTATTGCCACATGGCAATTTCTTCCAACCAACCATATTCATTTGATGAGGTAAATTGTGTTTATGACACGTACCAATTTATGTGAATAAAATATATAATTATACATAAAACAAAAAACGGAGTGGAGAGGAGGGGACAATGATATGACGAAAAAACAAAATTAGATGTTATATGTAAGGATATGATACTCGGGAAAATAAAAACATATATTGGTATATTTTCATAAATCAAACCCAAAAATCTTCATGAGCACACGCTGGGGGGTAGTTAGTACCAACGCTGTACTAACAAATCCTGTGAACTAGAGTTTCCTATTTCTTTCACAAACTACATATTTTAACTAAACTTTTTAACTAATACGTAACAAAAAATTAACCTATACCTACCATTAACTATACGGCATGAATTTTTGTTTTCATTAAAGGATTGTATGAAGAAGTAAAAGGTATTATTCACCAACATATTATTATTTAGGTAGCTATTAAAAATTAATACAGTTGTCATAAGAAGAACCAGAAAAATTTAAAACAGATGAATTTTTGCTAAATCTAGTTGCATGTAACACATGAGATCTAATTGTGGACGGCGATAGTATGTATCTATAATTGAAGAATACGTACCAAACTATAAACACATTTTTTTTTATATAAAACATGAAGGTATGTTTGTTAGGATAGGATAGTATAGTTATCAGTCTGTTTCCTACCCATAATATGAAAAATTAGTATGAATATATGGTATGTATGTAGGTATATACGTTTGGAGATTAAGTATCAAACTATTGAGTCCACTTAGATATTTTGTAGTGTATACTGCCTTACAAATTGTATGAAACGATGTCGTCACTTAATTCAATTTTTATAAAAAATGTTAAAAACAGTTTGAGATGTACTACTACAATGTTCATATTATTTATAGAAAATTAAATTATCTAGTTGGAGTGTTTCGGCTTTTTTCTATTATGTTTATTTTTATAATATTATTTTTAATTAAAAATGGTTGAGAACACTCTGGATTTTTTTTTTAAAAAGATATTGGAGATTTTGTATTTGTCTATATTTATACTAATTTTCAACGTTTTAGCTTTTATATACGGTTTTTGAGATGTATGAAAAAATTAAATTATGATAACCCCTGATATAAACAAAAATTCTAAATTCTAAGAGTATATATTTTGTAGGCCTATTACTATATTTTCTGAAATTTTAGGCTCTGTGCATTGAGCAGGTCAGAAGTTTCAGTGAATCCATAAATATAATTTGTGTTTTTTGACTTAAAAGTTGGAAAAATTGTGAAAAATATAGACTCGGGTATCTTGGCTTGATACTTTGACAAATATAACGTGTCTTGGCTTGATACTTTGTCGATATATTAAGAGAAATAAATTCTCTTGAACAAATCGACAGTTGGACAACCTCATACATTATTTACATTTTATTTGAATTATTAAAACAGTGTAATTGTTCGTCTTATATTCATACCAGTTAAAATGCATTTAAAAATAAATCATAAAAGACAGTTGCAGTTGTTAATTCAAGATTCGCAATTCTCACTCTACCGATTTTAGTGTCGTTGAAGTTTTAGCCGTAAATGGAAATTAATATATTCCAAATTATTAAATTAAAATCAACGCAAATATTGAACTAATTTAAACAAATTATCCCGCGTCTATCGCCCTCAGTAGCGTTCATATCAGCCACATCTCGTTTTATTGAATTTCCACCAAGATTGATTACCTCTATTGTGATCATGATTTAGGCAAATTTATTCAACTGGATGTTTTTTTTCTCGAAAAAAACTCATTTCTCAAGAGAAGTCGGGATTAACAAGTCAAGAGATATCGCCAACCATCAAACATGCTACAGACATCAAGTTTGATCAATATAATGCATGTACCTATAGGCGGATATCTTTTGTGGCAGTTCTCAGATGAAAGGCAATTGGCTTTTTGTAATATCACAATGGGGCTTTCTTCCTTCGTTTAATATCCACCCTGAACCAACTTGAGTGGCAGCCTGAGTTAGAACGTATCTGATGTCAGTAGACACTATGTCCTCATAAAAGGAGCATCCGCAGCCTATCCTAGGATCCTGGGCAACAGGTCGATACCCCTTCAATTCTTACCTCTGAAAGAACCAGGCATCTTTGCTTGTAATGATTCCCGCGAATAGCGTCGTTAGAAATTCGCATACCAAGGGATGTACCATATGTGACGAATGCTCGGTTTGAATCTTCAACACGAGTACTTAGGAGCCCCCGCCAGCGTCAGCGCTCTGACAGTACTTGATCTATGTTTGATTGGCGGGCCTCCTCGGCAGGTGTTGAACTCTTAGTGGCAGTGGTATGAAGTATGGTCACCCCAAATTTAGAGGACAAGGTCAAGACAATCTGACGATACACGAAGATTTTTTGTTTTTGTAAAGAATTTTCATTGCAATCCCTTCATTATTGCTAACTGATAATATTTTTTCCGCATGCCCTAAATGACTCTTCACAATAATAATTTTCTTTAGATTTGAGTTACGCTTCTTTGGTTTTCTTAAAGAAATAAACCACAACAACAGTTTCTAGATTACTTCAGCTAGAACCTCAATAAATAAATTAACAACTAGATACTTGTAAATATTATTTCTACGTAGGTATTGAATTAAGATTTTCAATTTTAATGAATTTCCATTTATTAAAAACTCAGTAAAGGTAGGTAGGTACTTTGATTCCTCTTGATTAATTATTGATTAATAAATGGTTGTTATATACCGTAAATAAATAAATAAACAATTCAAGCTATTTTTGTATGGCAATATGGTTAGGTATGTATGTATGTAAATGAAATATGCGAAATAGTTATTATAATAACATTTTTATATGTACATACATTGAAGCAAGTAGCAAGTTGGTCTTGGCTGCCACAATATTCGTAATGTAGTTAAAATCCTAGTTAAAATATGAAATTTTTAACCTAAGGGTCTTCTCATGAAGTTAATTAGGGTCATATTCAGAATTGAGAACTTTTAAAGATTATAATATTAATCGAGTAATTATATGAATTTGTGTAAAAAAATAGTGACAATAACATACTAAACATTGATTTTACCGATTTTTTATAATTGAATGTAGCGAAGTCTTACATAGATAAGGTCATGATCGAGTACTTATTAATACATTTTTAAGATTAAAACAAGATTAAAACGTATTTGTTACACCAAAGAAACACGTGAATTATGAATACACTCAATGATTACGAATTTTGTCATTTGTATTTTTTTCTACTACTCTTTTTTTTTAAGGAAAATATTATTTTTATGGTAAATTTATGTGTTTAACTGCCTATATTACTATTTTTTCAAAAAAATCGTAAACGCCGAAACAATTTTATTTTCCATAAAAAATATGTGCATTATAGAAGTACAATTCAAACTTTTTTTTTAATTTAATTTAGCGACGACATCGTTTCATAGATATTTGTTTTTTTCAAAATAGAAAGGCTGCATGATGAAAGTGTAAGAAACCAGTGTGCTAAAGAGACCGTACACGAACTTCTCAATGCAATACACAGTAGAGGAAATATCGAGGAAGCATGCATGACCCTGAAAGAGACCGTATGTGAAACAGCGAAGGAGCGAAGAATGTCTGTTACAATTTGTATGGCGGTATACACTACACAATATCTACGGGGACTCTCAATAGTTTGATACTCAATATCCAGACATACATACAAACTATCATGCTACCATGGAAAATAGGACTGACCTCCATACTATCCTGTCCTTACATACATACCTACATGTTTCGTATAAAAACAAAATACCTATCTTAAAATATTCAATAATTTGGATTTATTAATTTATTCCATTTTATTTGGTAGGTACATATTCTTCAACTTAATATACGATCGCTATCGATTGTTGAATTTAATTTGATACATGCAACATATTATAATTAAATAAAAACATGATAAGTTATATTAAAAGTAAACTTTTAATTATTGATATAACTTATAATGGAATTCTACAAAATAAAAACTTCGTCTATCATTAAAAACATGATACTTGTACTAGATTATAATCAAAAAATTTCGATAAACCTTTCTCATTTCTTTTTTTCAATCTTTTGTTACTGATGGAGCCAAAATTAATTGAACTATATGATTAGGACGATGAACTTATTGTTCTACATATTTGTTTCGATTTGTATAATTTATAAGGAATTATGTAAATTTATTGGACCAAGATACGCCAGCGGCGCAATATATACATTCTGTCACTATTGTACAATATTCTCTCTAATCCAAACCTGCCACAGTACCTGCTATTTATTCAATCATGGATTTCCACTCCGATCTGCTGAACGTACAACACTATCCATTCCTAGCCATAATACATTATTTATATTTATACAGCTCCTCGTTCATTGCGTCGTCTAACTTAATTTGTATTTTCAAGAAAAAAAATAAAGTAGGAATATTTATCACCTGATTCTGATTTCCTCTCCTTGTCCTTACCCTATCCTGATTTTTACTTTGAACTATTTTTATTTTTTTCGTTTTGATTGTATCTTGGTTTTTTTTTACTTGTATTATTTTTTGTTGTTGTAGGTACACACACAATTTTGTCATATTTTGTAATCTGGTTGATTGGAGAACATTGCCTATTGGCAATAAGCCCGCCAGTGTACAATGTATTTGTTTATATTTTGTACAGAAAGATGAATAAATAAAAAATCAGGATAATGGATTAAAGTGAGAAAATATACACTACACAAGTAGTCCTTATCTGACAGTGAATATTCATAAGCGAAAAATTGTGGGTCGTAGCACAACAGCGAGATTGTTTCCGATAATCCGATCATACCGCCCTCAGAGAACGTCCGATTAACAAACCACTCAAAAATGAGGCATTGACAAGCACGAACCACATCCGATCGATGCCAACCATCAAGGTGCATTGGTTTGTGGGTGGCAGACTCAGGGCCGGATAAACGTGCTTTTGCGCCCGTAGCAATATATTTGAATCCGCCCCCCAACCCCCATTTTTTTTAGAATTTTAAATGTAGAACAATTTATAATTATGTAAAATTACATCGGGTCTAAAATGAAGAATCAGTTTTTTAATATTACCTAAGCCTATCTATATAGTTGTTTATTATTATTTATAAAAAAATAGCCACAACAATTGGATTCATAATAATATTACAAATTTACAATGTGGTATTACATACATTATTTGAGTCAATTTCGTTTTGTTTGACAACACCAGATATAATGCCCAAATAATATTATTAGTCTATACTAGACTCGTAAATTATATTGATACGTGTGTTGACACAAACTTGACACCAAACAGAAGAGAGAGAAAGAAACAATAATATATGAATGATTGAAAGAGATAGGTTAGGGTTTGTTCAATGCTGACTAAACAGCACGGTGACTGACACCAAGAAAATATGTAAGTATGTATGTCGCGTAAGTCGAAAGGGAAAAAAAAATATTGAAATTATCTTAGCATTTCAAGGCAACTTTTTTTACCTTTTACAAAATTACCGTGTTATAGGTTGATATTTATAGCCGAATTCTCCAAGGTCCCTCAAAACCGAACGTCAGCTAAGTACCCATTCGAAACTTAAATCCTTAAATGACTTACTTAATAAATTTGCATTTCACCAACAAATAACAGACACACTAAGCTGATGTCAGGAATATTTTTTGTTATGTTTCCGGTGAACATGAATATGGACTCAAGATAACGTTACTTTAAAAAATATACAAATAAGAAATACATAATAAACTATAAAAATATCATTAAAATATTCTAACGTGTGAATTACACGATTTTTACTCTATAATATAAATTAATTATAAAAAAGTACTACTTTGATCTCATGAGTATAGGTAATTGCCGCTGGCGCCAACAGATGGCGCCAGCGGCGCTCGCTGTCAGGATAGCCTTGTTTGTACACCAGTTTTTGTTTTTGACACATCATGTACAGACAGTTTATTTAGTATTCACACCAATTTAGTTATTTTATATTAATATTTGTTACTTTTTTAATATATAAGGCAACTGGCTCATGCCAGTCGCAATTATAACTACAGACAAACCTAACCAACATATTTTTACCAAACTTTTGTAGGTAAAGTTTAAAAAATCGGTGTACATCCTAGGATATACTCGCTGTCATGGCTGTTATTCGCTTCGCACTTGTTGAGTGTTGAGATTGTTCGACACGGGACGCGCATATTTAGCAGAGTATAATTATGGATAAACCAAGGAAACCTTCAACAAATTTTACCCCCAGTGAAAAAACTAAATTAATTGAATTAGTTTCAAAAAACACGGCAAATACTTCAAAACAAACGGATGGAGCATGTCTATTTCATCGACCAATTCTGCCAATTCAACGACTTCACGAATCCAGCCATCTTCCATGATGATTATAAACAAAATGTAACTTAAATTAAAAAAAAAATCAATAATAAAACAACTCTGCGACGAAATCGTAACCCAAATATCTATCTGTCAAACGCGTTGTTCCGCATATTGTAAACGACTTATGTATGTTCCATCAACAAGCAAAAAGAGTTCTTAGTATAATTTAACATTAAAGTCACTATGGTTAATAGTATCTGGAAGTCCTTCAAATTTTCTGTTACCATCTCGTATGAAGTTTACAGTGAGCCGCCCAGGCGGTTTTAGAAACAGTGGCGCTGGCTTCATTATGTAGATACGTTATCACTAAAACTATCGGCCTTTTGTACCTCAGTTGGTTAGGAATCTGACTGCTGAACCAAAGGTCCCGGGTTCGATTCCCGGTGGAAACACATTTTTTAATTGTGTTTTCAGTCTGGATCTGTGAGACGATGAATATCCGCAAGTCTCCAGAATGTGGCAACTTGTTATTGGGTGCATGTTAAATTGATATTTGACATAGTACCTGTTAGTTGTCCGAGAAGCACTACTAAATAAATAAATAAATAAAACTAGTAAATTATTACAATGATTATTTTTGTTTGAGGGTGTGTAGGTATATGGTTTATTAATTACCGATGAAGTTTTTATTTGGTAGAATTCCATTATAAGTTATATCTATAATAAAAAGTAAAGACTTTTTGATTCTACATTAATTTAATTGAGCGCGATAGGGCATTAACTAGCTTATCAGCTAGTTAATGCCCTATCAAGGCGAAATAGGCCTATCGCGCTCAATTAAATTAATGTAGAATCAAAAAGTCTTTACTTTTTATTATAGATATAACTTATATGGTTTATGTTTACCACAACAACATTTTACCACAACACAATATCATTTAAAAAGTAGGCGAGCAAGATATTAGCTCTAAGCGGGATTTTTTACATTCACACCATCATGCCGAGCCTCTATCCGGGTACGCAAAAAGAACCGAGCGCCATACCTGCGGATTTTTTTATTTATATGATTAACATTTTAGAATTTTAAGCGCCCTTTTTAAGACTTGACTTCTTGTTCCTGATTGTTCAATGATTAATTCGGCCCTGGTGGCAGTAAACGTAATGGGCAGTTTCAATGAGAGTAGAGGAGGGGAGAATAACAGCTGAAAATAAAAATATCAACAATAACTGATGTTTTAATGTACCAATTTAGGAGATTGAATACTTAAGAGAGTATGTATTAGATGTTTATGATCCAAAGTTAACAAGCTTTCAACATTGATCAAAGGAATCAACTATTTTCTCTCTTTCTCGTTATTGAATTATTTTAAAAAAGGTTCTACATATTCTTAACATTACAAATTGCCTTCAAAGAAGATGAATTTTCTTATGAATCCAAAATAGAAACGGGTTATTTTTATCAAAAATGATCTTATGACCTTTGTGGATTGTATTTTTTGTGAAATATTCCCAATATTTGAGTCAAAGTACCCACCTAATGGACGGTTTAAATTTGATAAATAATATTCCATGTAACTTCAAATAATGTCGATTTGTCTTTGTTGTACACAAGTAAAGATAAAAGAGATTTTGTATTGGGTAAATAAATTATGTCGAATCGAATCTGTGTTGATACAGGTTAATACATTGTTTTGTTCTTATTTAATCCGAATACGTTTGTTTCAGATTCAAACTACGAAGGAAATAGGCAAAGATAAATCAAATATGATAAATATATATAAAAATACTAGAAAGAAAGTGATTTGACTATGTTTAATATACAATTTTATTTAGTTTTGCTAAGGCAGTAAGACTTAGGATAGTCTTATATAACCCTAAATAACGAAAAACATTAATGCGAGCATGTTGCATTATATTCCAAACGTGAAGAAACTTCGTATCAAAATAAAATCAAGACTAATAAACAGACAGATCTCATCAATTCTACGAGTACAACTCCTAGGCAGAGTTTCCCAACAACGATCCAATTTGATAGGCCATAACATTATGTAAGCATCGGGCTTATAATTAATATTGCCGAAGGAATGATTGAAGGTAAAAACCATAGAGGTCACCCTTTTCTCTCTTCTTCGGCTCTCGTTCGTCCAGCGATGGACATAGGACCCCCTGAGACCTCCACACCCCCCTATCTTGGGTAGACCGCATTCATCTGCCTCCAGCCATTTATAGCCTTCCAACACTTCTTTTGTCCGTTTTAGGTCGCACCTGTGGTTTGGGACACATGCTCTGCTCAGCTCCACTTCTGGTTGACACGATTTTGGTGAAAGTCAGATATTTGGTTAACATACTCTCTTATCCAAAAGTCTTAACAAAATACCCAGCATTCTTCTTTCAATGTAGAATTCTGTTTGTAAACTCAAGAGTTATTAGTCAGTATCGGGTGAATGTAAGCGACAAAGACTTTATTTTTAATATAATTGGCATATTCCGGAGATTTGAGGATGTAGCAGAGTTTACCAAAGGCGACCTGTGTTAGTCCAAGATTGACATAGCTATCAACCTTTACGATGACTTTTTCATCTACCAAAATACTCTTCGACGGCTCTGCATTGCTCGTTACTATGGTTTTTAGTGTATTTATTTGAGGCCAATTTACAATGCATTCAATGTCGTCCTAGAGACAGTTATATGGACCAGGTGATCGGTGTTGCGCTCTGCAGCAGTTACCACGAGATGAAAAATTATACATCATCGACAAACGATTGTTTTTTACTTTGTGGTATCATTTTGAAATAATTAAATGAAATAAAACACAACTTTGTGTACACCACTACAATGTAGTGGTGTACACAAAGTTGTGTTTTATTTCATTTAATTATTTGAAAAATTATAGTCTAATCTTAGGATTCTGCCCCAAAAGGACTATTTTTATACAATACTTATGAAGCAGTATTTTTTTTTCGTCCGCCCTTATCATGCAATAGATATGTACAAATTTATTATGACAAAACATTTAATATACAGTGACGTAAATTACATATGAAAAGAAATTTCCATGCGCTATTTCGTTTATATTCAGCCAAGTATTCGTTTGAATATCGCACAATAAAGTAATACAGTGTGTGCTGTGAAATAAGAAGTAACTTTGAGGTTTTACAGTCGCAATTCGCAGAGTTACAATACTTCGCTTCTCTATAAAACATTTATATGGTAATGATGCGCGCGGTACCTTTTTATGCGGAGTGTATTACGATTGTACATATCTCCAACTTTCGAGGGACTGTTTTTTGGCAATATTTTTAAGGTAGGCCTTCAAACAATTTGTCAACATATTAACGCGCCTTTCGAGTAAAGCATCATATTTTTTTGAAATCATATTTCAAACAAAGCTGGTGGTTACATTTCTGGGCGATCATTGTCGAAATATATTAATTTATTAAATTCATGGACAACATAATACCTGTAGTCACACATAAATCTTGAGGAAGCCTCAGGCCTTCAAGGTACCTTGAAGGCGTTTTCGTATTTAAATGTATCTGACGTCACATACCTTGAGGAATCCTCTAGAATTTAAACAAAATATATTCCTTGACATTTTATTATGAAGAGACAAATTAATATGTCTGTACTGGGCATGCGCATGTTGCGACTTTTATGAGATTTTTTCAAGTGTCCAATAATATCTAAAAAAAATAGCGGAGACAGATTTTGAACATCTAGGAGAGAACGTGTCAGGAATACTTCATTTTTATTATTTTATGGAATAAATTCAAATAAAAACATTGTATTGTTTTCCGACTGCGTACCTTACTAATTAAATATTACTAGTTGCATGTAACACATGAGATCCAACTGTCGATAGCGATAGTATGTATAGTTGAAGAATAAGTATAGAATATTCCGTATTTGACTTCAATGATTGATATATTTATTACCAAGAGAGAAAGAAAAGACACAAGAAAATACATTATTGAGTTTATTCGCCGTTACCTTTAATCTGCATTTTCCTATTATACTTCCCCTAATGTCCGTTTCACTTTCAAACACGATTTCCCTTTCTTTTCCATTTTCTTTGCCTCGTTCATTTCTCAGTTTGTTTTCATTTTATTTCTCTCCATTGACTCAATGTGTTTTTTTTTTCGTTTTTCATTTCTGTCTGTTTTTACGGCATCCAAGTAGCCCATGAAAAGTTTATTCACTTTCCTATTATACCATTATTGATACTGCTTCTGGAAATTCAGGGTAAGTGGTATTTTCTTACTCGGCTTTTTTCTGAATAGCATATCAATGTATTTCTACATTTGACCATGTCCACTTCTAATTGTTTATAGTTTTTTTCCTATCATACAAAAGAAGTTTATAACCAAAAACCTGTAACGTAAACAAATTAACATATTGTGCACAAGAAACTCTTACAATTATATAGGGCCTTTAGTAAAAAAGGATTGTGGCGAATAGCCAACATAGGTACTTTGAAAGTACATCCGTCTGCAAGTAGTTCATAAGCGCGCGAGGGGAGGTCATCGACCACTAGTATCGACTTTACAACAATATTATTTTTAATCATATGTACCTACCTACCCATTATTGGACCTAGTAACGGGGTGTTCAATGACCCTATGTTTATTAATGAGCCTCGGGGATGAGGTATATAAACAAACCATCAATGCATACAAGATCTTTTCTAGTACTTGGTCTACAAGTGTAACTTTCGCGTGCATGTTAATTTTATTTTACGAGACTGATATTTTTCTATTATTTAAACTCGATTGTTAATGTACAGAACATTTATTTTATTTCATGTGTTACTCAATATATCGAATGTAAATGTACCTTGTGTTTTCCTTACTCTCTGCTTAATTGACCCACTGACTGTAAATCGTTAATTTGATGGTACATGCACCCGTGTATTTAGTAATCATCTTCTGTGAATACGTCGTCTTCTTATTGCGACTTGTTAAGATTAATTTTTAAATTTAAACTAAGTAAAGTTTCACTTTACTTAGTGGGCAGAATCTTCCTTGGTGACCTCATTTTCAATCTACGGAATTGATCGCTAACACGTCACAATAGGAAGCGATTCGGGTACCTACTCTAACTGCATAACCTTCAGGAGTCAAGAATCAATTCTGGACCAAACTGGCTGAGTTGAGCTTTCGGTTCGGTCTTTCCCGAAAGTACCATAAATCTCAGGGGCTCCAGTCTACAGGAATATTAATTTGATGATTTAAAATAGTGCGTGGAAAATAGTATTTTTAGTAAAATGCCACCTAATAATTACTAGTTGCAACCTCTGAAATACTCTTCTTCTTCTTCTTCTTCTTATGTTAGGCCTAAGGGCCTGTTATTTGCAGAGACGTTGTTCTCCTGCGAGGTTGAGTCCCAGCTGTCCTTTCACCTCTTTGGTGGTCTGCCTGGTGGTCGTCTTCCTTCGGGTCGGGTGTGTAGTGCTATGTAAGGGATCCTGGATGCCTCCATCCTATTTACATGGGCATACCAGAATCTCCTTCTTTGCCGACCCCATCTGACGACATCCTCAACCTCGCAGATCTCTCTGACTCTCGTGTTTCTTATTCTGTCTCTAAGCGTGAGACCGGCTATTGCTCGAAGAGTTCTCATTTCTGACACTCTTAGTGTACTCTTCGTCGTGGATGTGTCAGCCCTACATTCAATTCCATACGTCATTATGGGTCGTACACAGGTCTTATAAATTCTAACTTTACTTTTAAGTCTCATGTCGGGGTTTTTCCATATTGAATTCCTTAAGCACCCTGAGACAGAAGCAGCCTTGTTAATTTGACCCACAATTTCTTCTGGAAGGTTACTGTTACCACATAAGTCAACACCCAGATATCTGAACTTATCAACCTGTTCTATCGCCTTCCCATCCACAGACATATTACTACTCACAGAAGTAAATACTCACAGAAGTAAAAACAAATATTACTTATTCGTGATGTTGATTATATCTTTCGTACGATGAGTTTTCCCGTAACTTAGCAATTAATAGGACATTTTGTATTGAATGAAATATTTGTTTAGTAAGGTAAGGAAAATAATATGATGTTTTATTTTTTAAACAATATAGTCTATGGAGAAAATCGTAGTAAGTACTTATTACCAACCTGTCTCACCCTATCGCATTCAAAATCACTGTCCGTATTCTTCTTGTCAGCATCACGACAGGTTCTACGTTGAACAAATATTTATTTACTTTTATTTACATGTGAGATAATCCGGCGGCAATAATATATTTCAATTTCAGCACGCAAAATCTGAAAAGCATAACGGCGGATCATATATTTTATCAGCTCATGCGGTTTTCGAACATGGCTGAAAATGTTTCATTATCGCATTTTATATACGTATTTATTTAGGATTAATAATCGTTTCATTAATTATCCTCACCAACGCCATAAAACGTTAAACTTGAACGACTCGTAACTCACGGAGTCCTCGAAATTAAAATCTCGGCATCATGATACAAAAAAAAGGTGCGAGACATACATAATATTCGAAATGTGTGATTTTTTTGTTTCTTTAGATCCTTACATAAGCATCTAGAGAAGTGATCAAGATCTATGGAAATCGTTAGATCGATATCTAAAATAATAAAGACATAAAAAAATCGAACAAAATATCAATACACCTAGTAGTAGTAGTAGCCATAAACTTTATTTTGTAAAAACTAAAAATACATCTAGTTCAAATAAAAAATATATTTTTTTGAAACATAACTATGGTAAGTGTATGACTTCAATATTATAAAAACATAAAAATATCTAGGGAAAAAAATAATAGTTTTTAAATATGTATTCAGCACCTAGTCTACGAAAGGTGACAAGACATGTGGTTTCTTTTATGTTTGGTGGTTAACTATTATGCCTACATTTTGAGACCTTTACGGCGGTACTAATAACGAAAAAGAAGCGAGGTTGAACTATGGAATAGAGTGACTAAAACCTAACGGCCAAAAATCTTACTAATAACCAAGTTTTAAAACTTCTATTTTATTCCATGGTTTATATCACCATGGTAACGCTAAACCATCCGGTCCCCTAGTTTAGTGGTGGAATAGCAATAGTGAATTCGTGAGCTGTCAAAAGTCAAATAGACCGCGCGTATTGTATTTTGTCATTTTTAAAGAAATACTTTTTTTAATTATGGACAACAATCTGTTTGATTATAGAATTGGCGATTTTGAAAGATCTTTTCAAGAAATTGAGCAGGTGGAAAGTTTTTTGATGACGCAAAATTTATAAGGTGTGTTCATAGGTGCGTTGTAATCCGTTTGTTGATTACGACGATATTAATTTTAGAAGAAAGTACAGATTTATTTGGAAGAAGGAAAATAAATGAAGATATTTATTTTCCATTGACAATTGTTTTAAAATAAATGTAATAATTTATGTTGTAATAAGTTAAATTATTGGGAATTCAACCAAAACGTGACGATACATAAACAGTAAACCACCAAAACCATGCAGTAAACAAACAATGACAAATATAGAAATACGATGATTCTCGATAGATGTCATAGATGACGGCTAATAAAGTCATAGAGAATGAACAAAAAATAGCATAAAGTAAAGAAAAATTCCGACATTCCCGTTAAATGCCAGCGTTCACACAACATTCATTCCGTATTCCATGGTTTACTTAGTCCTTGTACATTTTTGCATTATTAGTAAGAACCCACTAAACCACGAATTAGTGCCTAATACGTGGTTTACGTAGTGCGAGGTTTAGTTGGCTAAAACGAGTTTTAACGAAAATGTTATTAGTACCGCTGTTATAGTTTAAACTATTATGTGCGCAATGCATGTAAATCTCGTTTTTGGAAGTCTAAAATCCTGACATCCTCTCGTAGGATATGTGTGAATATTGACATTGAATAGGATATTTTTATGCATATATTTTGGAAGCATATTATTTCTTAGTTTAAAAATCAAAGTTAATGTGTAATGTTAATGTTAATGTATAATGTATTGCTTTACTGTCATTGATTTTAACTTATTTAACAATTCATTCTTGTATATCTACAGGTATGTAGGTATTGCATTTTAAAATTGTTCTCAATCCCATATTATGAATTATCTGTAATATTCTATTTTGAGATTCATTGCATCGAATTATAAAATAATCTTGAGGTCTGAAAATTCATGTTATTTTTTATTCTTTTTAAACCTTTTTTACCATTATGCTTATCAATCTTGATTTTCTATGTCAATCTCCCAAGATTCTGTCTTGCCACATGCCATTTTGGTTTTGAAACTGAAGCTGAAACGAATATCAAAGATAGCAAAGGAAATAAAAGAAACCTTCTTCTTTCTGTTCACTATATTGATTTAACTGGAACACTGAACCGTGGACTGCGATCCATTCCCTGATATTTCTTTGTCAAGACATCTGCCTCCTACCCACACCGCGACTACCTTAAATTTTTCTTTTCTTGATGAGGTACAGTAGACCATATTTATTGATAAAACCTAGACAGTTTTCGATCACCGGTGCTAAGCAAACACAAACACAAACTTAAATGTACTCAACGAGCAATGGAAAGACAAATGGTGGGCGTATCCTTGAGAGACCGAATAAAGACGCCGGACAAAGGTCACAGATATTTCAGAAAGAGTGGGAAGGCTAAAATGGCAATGGGCATGTCATGTGATAAGACAGAGGGATAATAGATGGACCAACAGAATTCTGAATTGAAGACCCTATCATCCAACTGTCGATTTGTTCAAGAGAATTTTATTCTCTTAACCGATCGACAAAGTTTCAACCTAAGATATTATGCAAAATAAGTATGCAGGGTCTATATTTTTAACGGCTTTTCCAACATTGAAGTCAATAAAAAACACCAACTTATGTTCTATATACGGATTTAATCAGAATTCGGAGTAGAACATTTCGTGTGTCTGTGTCCCCCTTATAAATTTTGATCTGCTCAATTTACAGGGCCCAAAATTTCAGAATACATAAATAGTTATATGCCTGCAAAACTTTTATACTCAGAATTTTAAATTATTGATTCAGTCAGGGGTTATCAACTTTTGAATTTTAACTTTATTTTTTCATATAGGTATCTCAAAAACCATATAAGCTAGATCGTTGAAAATTGGTATAAATATAGACAAATACAAAATCACAAATTTTATTTTTCAAAAAAATTCCAGATTTTCTCAAATCTTTTTTTATGGTAAATTTATATTGCAAAGAAAAACATTTTTTTATGAGAAGTTTATGTGTTTAACTTCCTATATTTCCGAAACACCCCAACTAGAAAATTATATTTTCTACAAAAAATATTAAATTGTATTATTACATTTAAAATTTATTTTAACAATTTTGATAAAAAATGAATTTAGTGACTACATCGCTTCATACAATTTGTATGGTAGTCGCCTATACACAATATCTAAGAAGATTTAATAGTTTGATACTTAATCTCCAATCATGCATACATACCATCATTTTTTTCATATTCTGGTAGTAAAAACAAACTGACCTCCATTCTATCCTATCCTGACATACCTAAATGTTTTATATACAAAATAAAATATCTTAAAATCTATTATATTGAATACGTCTCCCTCCACAATCTGTACGTGGTCGTGGCCGCTTAGCATGTGCGCGTATTGCCAGTAAAATAATTTTACCCAATTTTATTTTACGCATTCTAAATATTTCTCCAATATAAAAAATAAATTGAATCGAAAAAGTACAAAATTATCGTTTAAAATGTATTTTAAATATCAATTGACAATATTATTGTTCAAAAAGGAATTTTAAACATCAATTTTATCAAACGTTATTAATAAATCTGCGGAATACGTAATTGAATACTGGCAGCATTCTGTACTAACAGGATATGGACAATGGACGGATTCACGGATTGACATTTGACGTTTGACGTGACGCATCGTCATATCTAATTATTTGGTGTTATTTTGTTTGTTGCAGGTATTTAGTGGATGCTCCGTGGATGCTCCGTGGATGCCTGCTACCAAAACACGACAAATCAAGAGATGGATGAGTGAGATATGACAGAACAGCGAGATCGTAGGCGAACATTGCGAAATGCTAGGCGAAGAGTAGTTGTTAGTACTGTCAATATATCCGGAAGAATAGTGCTAATGCTTTTGCATCCTTCGGTGTTCAGATTGCAGACGTGCCTGGTACCGGACCATACTGTTTGAAAAATTATAGTCTGTATGTTTATGATGCAGATGAAGTTGTAAGGGTACGTTAGTTAGTGTGTTCTATGGGGTACGTATGAGACACCCTTTAAATGTAAGGTGTCAACAAAATAGATGAAGCTCGAGTTGCAATTTTTGGCGGTATGAGAGATATTTTAAACAAACCATCGTCAATCGGTAACAACTATGCAATTTTATTCTAGCTGCATCTGGGGAGGTCTACAATATAATACATTGTGCTAGCGAGCTGTTCCAACAAATGCATACATAGTTTGTGAATCACTTTGTTTAAAGTACATAAGATAATCTATAAAACTGAACGATATGAAAATCTATAAAACTGTTATAGACATTACTGACTGTTAGGACTTACAACTTGATCCTGACATTCAGCTTACTATATAACACAATTATTATGCATGAGTCAGTCATTTTTTTTAAATAAAATTCTACGAGGAGATGGTCTTTGTAATGGAACAAGAATGGTTGTAAAAAATATGAGTAAGTATTCAGAAAATATTGTATTTAAAGAGATTTTAAATTGATTTATAAACATTTAGTTCTCTCTCATATGTATGCTTTGAACATTTTGACAAATAAGTATGTACATGTTCACTTATGAAATACTTCAAATTTATTTATTTACATGTACCGAATATGTATTTCATTGTGAAAAAATCTTGAGAAGCATGTCTATATATATTGAAATGTTTTTTTAGCAAGATGATTAATTTATATCAATAAATATACACCAATAACTTATTGTTTAGTTGATTTATATGGTGCACATTATACATTGTTTTCCATATATTATATACCCTAAATTACATTTAAAATCAATCGTAGGGCGTCTATTGGATTAATCATCTAATAGCAATGTAGATCAAATCATGATAGCTTTGTATTGACTGATAATGACATTATGAAAACATTTATATTGAAAAATTACACATTATGTGCTTAGGTAAAAGGTTGATTTTTTTACAATTTTTCCTTTATATAATAAATTCAATAAACTTACAAAATATTCTAGCATGTATAAGGGCATCTTTAAGCGTTGATTTATATGGTGCAGATTATAGGGCAGGTCTATATGACGGTGAACGTTTGTATGGATATTTGTTCGTAGTATATATTATGTATGTAATACAAGTGTTCTAGATTATGTTGGGTGTTCCAGGGTTAACTTATATTTACTCATATGTTCAATAGAGAAAAGAGTGAAAGCAGAACAGTGTTTCAAATAAAAGTAGAGAATGAATGGCTTGAACAAGTCGACGAGTATGTCTATCAGGGTAGTATGTTCCAACGGAATGGACGGCCTGATAAGAAGAGTTATGGCAGAAAACAGAGTGAATGGAGCGCTTAGACCAGTTATGAATGATCGCAACATATCAAGAGACGCTAAAGTTGCCATTCATAATGCAATCGTAGTGCCAACCTTGACGTATGCAAGTAAGACCTGGACATGGCAGAAGTCGCATGAAAGCAGAATAAATGCAGTTGAATTGAGATCGCTTAGAAGAATTTGTAACAGAACGATGTATGACAGAGTTCGGAATGAAGATACAAGGAAAGAATGTAAGATGAAGGAAGATGTAATTAACAGAATGAAAGTTAACACATTGAGATGGTTTTGCCACTTGGGAAGAATGAACGAAGAACGCCTGACGAAGAAAATATACAAAGCTGACAGGAACGGAATAAGAGGTCGCGGGCGCCCAAGAAAAGGATGGCACGACCATGTAAACGTTATTTTGAAATATGGAAGTGTAAGAAGCTTGAACAACAGACGAACATGTATAAGACGATGTATGAATGTTGATGAGGCGATGAATGTGTGTCAAGATAGAAAAATGTGGCCTTCGGTTCTCTCTGCCTACCCCGTGAGGGACATGGCGTGATGGTATGTATGTGTGTTCAATATTGTTTTTATAATATTTTGACAAATAAGTATTTACATTTTTGCCTATGACATTATTCAAATTAATACAACCAGTACATATTCAAAACCATCCAAGTTTGTTTAAAGTACATAAGATAATAATCTATAAAACTGAATGATATGAAAATCTGTAAAACTGTTAGACATTACTGACTAAGGACTTACAACTTTACCTGGATAGACTAACTTCTTATTTTGACTCTAATAAGCTGTTACTAAATGTAGAAAAATGTCACTCCATTACATTCTCTAGGAAAAAGAGTACAATACAATACACATACAAAATCAATAGGGAGATGATTGATAAGAAATCAGACTGTAGAGACTTAGGCATACAACTGGACAGTAAACTTTTATTTGACAAACACCATTATACTGAAAGCTTATAAAATGTTGGGATTCCTGATGAGAGTATGTAAACCATTCACACAAATGAAAACATTTAGCTTACTGTATAACACAATTGTTAGAAGTCAATTGGAACAAGGGTCAGTCATTTGGAATCCACAATATAATACTTATATTAACAGTATAGAATGAATACAATAAATATTTTTGAAAAACATGAAGTACAAATTTGGTAATAACTACAAACATGAATTGCAGACTTTACAGACAAGACGAAGGACCTCAGACTTAATGTACCTTTATGGCATAAAAAACTTCAAAATTGACTGTACAGACCTTATGAAAATGATTAACTTCAACATACCAAATAGACAAACAAGACACACCTTAACGTTCTTTTTGGACTAAAAAAAAAACACTAATGCCGCTCAGAATTCCCCATTGTACCAATGCCTTACCACATATAATAATTTGGAAAAACTCAGTTCCGTGGACATATTATGTATGTCCAGGAGCCACGCTATACAGGAATAATAATTTGTTTTGTTATCAGCAGTGAGTACATGCAAAATAAAATCAAAGGTGGGCTGATTAAGTAACAATTACTTATGTTGCTATTCTTATTATATTTGTTTAAAACAATATTATTGTAGTTGCCCATTTAAAAAAAAAATAACGGAACATCATCAACATTTGAGAGTTGAATGCTTATAGCATGCCTATATACATTGAAACATTATACATAATAATATTATGTGCTTAAGTACAATTTAAATGTTTTTTTAGAAATATGATTCATTTATATTGATAAATATACTCACACTAATAACTTATTGTTTAATTTCTATTATGGTAACATTATTAAACATTGAACTAATAATATAATAAATTAATGAATATCTTTATTACAAATCACTATTGATAACATTCAATACTTTGTAAGTTCGATGAATACCTGAATTGGTTCGATGTGCAGCGGTCATAGGTTGGTGAGAAGCGTTAAAAAAACGATGCTTGGTATAAAACAAATGGCGCGCAGCGCCCAATGAAATGCGCGTAGCGCATAAATAAAGGCGCGAAGCGCCTAAAAAAATGGCGCGTAGCGCCAAACCGGGGTTGGGCCGCGAAGCGGCCAGGGGCGGAGCCCCTAGTATTTATTAATTTGTGTTGTGTTTATAGTTTGGTACGTATTCTTTAATTATGCATACTATCGCCATCGACAGTTGGATCTCATGTGTTACATGCAAATAGTAATAGAAGAAGTGTAGGGAGATCACAGAGGAGATGAACTGACGATATTGTCGAACTGGTGGGGCATGGTTGGAAGCAGAGTGTCCAGGATAGAGAGAAATGGAATATCCAGGAAGTGGCCTATATCCAGCAGTGGAGTGAAGGGGACCAAAAAGAAGAAGATGGTGCTAAGTCGGTTGATCATCAATAAATGAATGTAAATTTGTGATATTGGTAAACGAGGATTTAAGATGGTCTCTAAGAAAAACGTCCAACCCGGTCACGTTAGAGATAAAAGAATAAATTTACAATCACAATGGACGAGTGAAGAGAATAAAGGGCAAAAATTACAAACAGTTAACATCCATGAACTCTGAAAATAAATTCCTCTCGCCGACCTCTTTCACCATTATTCATTCCGACGTGCTTTTTGTTTTTACTAATTCCGTCTTCTTTTATTTCTTCCCTCTCACGAGTATTTATTTTCCTCGCGAAATCCCAGAGGACAACCTTCCCATGAAGAACGACAAACGGAACATTTTAATCGCAGCCTAGTTTTATCGACGAACCATCTCACCTAGTCGTCCGTCGCGGCGGGTAAATTCAAATAAATAAGAAAAAATTGTTCATTCGTAGGTACCTACATTGATACTACATACATACACACAAAAATACCATCACGCCATATCCCTTATGGGGTAAGCAGAGAGAACCGAGTGCCACACTCCTCTATTTTTGCACACATTTCTAGCTTCCTTTACATCCATGCATCGTCGATTTTTCAAGTTTCTTGTATTTCCATCTTTCAAAATATAATTCTCATGGTCATGCCATATAGCAGCCCCTACCATTCATTCCATCTATTACAGCCATGTTATTTTTTTTGGTCAGTCGTTCATCATTCATTCTTTCAATATGTCCAAGCCACTTCAAACCATGATAACATTGATATAATTTCCGCCAAACATCTTGAACGAGCGTCTGGTTGCGCAGAGCGCAAATTTGTGTCTTTTTGAGTTTTTTTTTCTGAACGAAGATATATTTTCGGTTTATCTGAAGGTGTGTGGGGGCTTATTCCATGCATTTGGTCCTGCCACAGCAAACGCACGATTACTGAAATTAGTTGTGTGCACCCTGTTTCTTTCAACTACTTAATTTCCCAACCATGGATGAAGAAGCAGAACGAAGTGATGATTGTCTGTCATTTATTTAAAGCGGAATACACAGTTCGGAGAGGTAAAAGGAGCCATACCACGAAGTGGTTTAAAGATTACGAGATAAAGCTTTTATTCAATTCTTTTGGGGACTTTAAGCCAATGTAGATTGCGAAGATAGGATGTGACAAAATCTGGAGGCTCTAGTGATAAGCCTGGCTGCAGCATTGAAAAGTGAATTTTATTCAATTTTATCTTAAGTACATACATACATACATACCATTACGCCATGTCCCTTACGGGGTAAGCAGAGAGAATCGAGCGCCATACTTCTATATTTTTGCACACATTTCTGGCTTCCTTTACATCCATGCATCGTCTCATACATGCTCGTCGATTGTTCAAACTTTTTATCTTAAGTAAATTCACATATATACCGTTACAGTAATCCAAACGGGAGAAAACAAAGGCGGTTACCGAAGATTTCATAGCTTCAATTGCTATACACTTTCATACAATTGATACACTTTCGGATTGACTTTAAACATCTTAGTTGAAAGAAAGCAGAAGAATTAACTGTATTTATTTGTTTTGGTTTGGTTTGTAAGTATGGGGCTCTATTTTCTCTGCCTAATCCAAATACGAAAAACGTGATATTACTAAAGTATATACCTACAATGTACCTTTGTAAATTTCCCTCTTTCATTATATAAAAATAATAATGAACACTTCCTTGCACCCTACGCAAGTGGCGAGTATATTGCCGTATGGCAATTTCTTCCAACTAACCAGTGCATGCAGCCCAGAGAAGCAATATTTGCGTAAGAAATGAGTTTAAATAAACTAGTTGTATGTAACACATGAGATCCAACTGTCGTTAGCGATAGTATGTATAGTTGAAGAATAAAAATCAAACTATAAACCCATAAATACAAATTATTGAAAATTTTAACATGTTGGTATGTATGTCAAGATAAGACAGTATGGAGATCAGTCCTCTTTTCCTACCCGGAATATGAAAACAGCATGGTGGTTCTGTATGTATGTTTGGAGATTGAGTACCTATCAAACTATTAAGTCTTCTTATATGTATATTGTGTATAGGCGATTGCCATACAAATTGTATGAAACAATGTAGTCACTAAATTCAATTTTTATAAAAATTGTTAAAAAAATGAGATGTATTAATACAATTTTATATTTTATGTAGAAAATTAAATTTTATTGTTGGGGTGTTTTGAATTTTTTCGATATTTTTAAAAACTTTGGAAATATAGGCAGTTAAACTCATAAATTTATCATAAAAAAATATTTTTCTGAATAAAAAATGTTTGAGAAACACTGGAATTTTTTTGAAAAAACCAATTTGAATTTTTGTATTTGTATATATGTTAACCGATTTTGAGCATTCTAGCTTTTATGGTTTCTGAGATATATGGAAAAATATACCAAAAATTCAAAAGTTGATAACCCCTGACTGAAACAAAAATTCAAAATTCTGAGTATTAATGTTTTGTAGGCCTATAACTATTTATATATCCTGAAATTTTGGGCTCTATAAATTGAGCCGATCAAAAGTTATAAGGGGGGGGGGGACACACAGACACACGAAATCAGTAAATCCGTATATGGAACATATATGCTGCGAAGCCTCTAAATTGGTGGTTTTTGACTTCAAAGTTGGAAAAGCCGTAAAAAAAATAAGACCGTGCATACAATTCTCGCGTATCCTGGCTAGAAACATTGTCGATATGTTAAGAGAACAAAGTTCTCCTGAACAAATCGACAGTTGGATTTCTCCTCTGCTGGGAATCGAACCCAGACGCCAGCACAGAAATCGAACGGCTTACCTACTGTGCCACGGCGGTCGGCACAGTTATTATTATTTTTTTTTACATCGACGTGAAAGTCGCGGCGATGCGATTGGCGATGAAATTCGTCCCGCGAAAATCGTCGACGAATGTCTAATAAAATATAAACATGTTCGCATACAGTTAAAATGTTGTTCATATCGGCAAAAAATATTTTGTTTTAAAACATATATTTAGAAATAGCCCTGAAGACATGTTATTTATTAGCTTTGGCGAATTTTTGAAAAAAAAAATATCTTTGAGTACCTACACAAAATTGGAAAGAAATTTTCGTATGACAAAACTTATTGAATATAAACCTATGTAGGTAGGTCGGTATGTAACTACCTACTTCCTGTATGAAACATTACATTTTCATAAATTGTTTTCTGTAAAAATTCCAGCTTTAAGAGAAAAACAGAAATCAAATATTTATCCGGTTCTTAAAAACTAAATTACACAGGGACTATCCCTAGCATATTGAAAACCAAAAAACACTATCTGACAACAAAACAAAAACAGAGAAAGCGTCGATGGTATGGATGTGTGTTATGTACGGGTATACTTCCATTAAGTATATTTTTTTAACTCTCCTCACTATGGAATAGTGAAGAGTCATGATTTCACAATTTTTAAGTGTATTTCTCAACGGGTATCACGCAGAGAGTGCACACTGTGAGATTCGTCGTGATGTGTTTGTATGTATGGCGTACGGCGTACGGATCGATCGACTTCATGTTAACATCATATGTGTAAAGTGCATAGACCTAGGGCTGATTAGTTTTCCATAGACAACTTTTAATTTCTTCTGTATGATTTCATCATTTATGTTGTTTTTTTTTTGTCCTCTCTACAGCCCAAACTATAAGTCCGATTGACTTCGTATTTACATCATAATATGTATGTGTAAAGTGCATAGACCTAGAGCTGATTAGTTTTCCATAGATATCCGTTTATGTCTTCTCTATGATATCATCTGTTCAAATTTTCAAAATACAATCACGGTCTGGAAAATCAAGTTTTTTGTAAATTGTTTAAAATTTCGATACAACAAAAATACACTCATCAAAAATGCATTCAAGTCTAAATTTAAAGAAAAAAATGAATGTTTTGCCATATCAAGATCAATTTAGATTTTGTATTTTTCTGTATTTATACAAATTTTCAGCGAAACAGCTTTAATGGTTTTTGAGATATATGGAAAAATAAGGTAAATAAAGCGTTTCCGCCAAAAGTTTTTAATTATCCCCTAATATATTATGCGTTTATCTTTCTATTGATATAAAAATTATTGCGATCGGCGAGGGACAGGACATGTACCTATGCATGTACCTAAATATTTACCGATATTTTTTTCAAACATATTTAAGCACAGAAATTTCATAATTTTACATCACAAAAATACATTGAACAGTTATTTCTCTAAAAGAGACATGGGTTCTTTATACCATTAAAAGTTTTTTAAACAATCAAAAAAGATAAACATTAAATACATTTCCACAAAACACTTTCAACGCTGTCACTAAAGTTGTTCATACAATAATTAAAGTCTCATTTTCTATTAACATCTCATGACACGAATGTCCTGTCCAAAACATTAATTTTTACCCACTTCATGATACACAACCCAGATTATCAAATAAATACGCGATAGGTACATACCCTGAAAACCATCAGTATATTGTAAGCCTCTTAAAAATGAAATTACTCTCACGCCAAAAATATATCCATAGCGATATCATCCTTTAAACAATACATTTGTGAATAATAATCACTTCACAATATTATCGTCTATATTAAATCAGCAAAACATCGGACTTCGCGAGATATAGCCCGTCTAGGATTAGATCATTTAAAATAATTCTACACTATCAATCACCAAAGAAAAACAACAAAAAATGATTATTCTTAATAAGCAGTACAATTCAATACACTTCTTCTTCTTCTTCGTCAGCTAGGACTATGTCCTGTAGTTCTCGGCACCTGCTCCTGGGAGGAGGACGTCCAGCTGTCCCTCCATCGTTTGGGTGGTCTTCCTGGAGGTCTGCTACCTGTAGGATGTTCATCAGCTGATATCCTCACTACTCGGTCTGAGCTTGCTCTCCCCACGTGGTCTCTCCAGAAACGTCTTCTTGTTCTACCCCATCAATACACATATTCACTAAACAATTACAATTATTATTCAAAATTTAATCACAACAATATAAACGTGATATATATTTTAATATTCCCACCCCAACCCAATCTGACAGCAAAGAAAGACTCTCTCACAGATAATATGGAAGTAAACTTTCAGTATACTTCAGATGTGTCACTCAATACATAGAAGCTGTAACCGGATAATCATAAGGTTTCTCGCATCTCCGCTATAGGGGCAATGAATACGCGACCGGTCCACGGCAAATTTAAATTTCCATTTTAAAATGTTTCCAGCTTTGAGGAATGGATTTAAGGATTACTTAAATAAAAAAATAACCATTTTTCAATCATTATTTATTAAAAAAAACACATATGATGGATTTTATTTGCAATATTTCAAAAATCATGCCAAAAAATTCGTAAAATACATTGTTCTAAATAAAATGTGCATTGTAGATTATTAGGTTTTTTAAATTTATTTTCCACAAAGAAAGATTTGAAACTGATTTTCGGAAAACTATATAACTTCACTTCGCCGTATTTCACTTGACAATTTATTCAAAACACAACAAAACTTGTCAGCCATCTTGCGAAGATAATCGAAAAACACAAAAAGCTGGCAATAGATTAACACCATCACCATCACATGAAGTGATAGTGTGTATGTAGATGAACACCGAAAACAACAAGAATTTTACAAAATTACACGTGTTATATTTATTATCTGGTTTACTTCAAGATTTTAAAGGATCAAAATGTTTCGCGTCACAACAAACAACAAAACACAACTGAAGTATGCTGAAGGTCTGAAAATTTTACATTGCATTTTCAAAAATACCAACATAAAGAAAAAATAAATAGCGCCACCTTTGGAGATGTAAACGTAAAGTAAAACCAGTGCTACCAATAGAGTGCCACCGGCGTGGACTCTATCTAAAAAATGTGAAAATTTTCTTCATTCTGTATTCATTTGTTTTTCAATTATTCTTCGTAGTACAAATTCCATTTTTAAACTGTTTAAAAAAACAATGCTAATTAGATCGCAGTATGTACCTATCCCGAGTTTCTTTTCTAAATTTATCAAAGATTTGTTAATTAGGTACCTACCGAAAACAAAGTTCTATTTATGATTTTGATTCATTTATATGTTCATCAATGATGTTCAGCAATAATTCTTTACCACGTTCGATAATGGAATCCATGAAAAAATTATCAAATTCTTTAATTTTGAGTTCAGCAATAATTCTGTACCAAGTTATACAATTTCAATGATTCTTTTGATAAGACATCTGCACGATGTATGGGCGAAAAATTCATTACCATGTCCACCAATTTCGATGATTATTTTTGTGTCGGAAAGCAATTATTTCAGGAATAGTTTCAAATACATTTTGTCAAGATCTTACTATAGTATCCATGACATCCACTTTTGGTTGGCAACCCCTTTGAAAAACGTCGATGACTTCTGCTATACACAAATTGATTTTCTTATCTCTCAATGTTCTCATTACGCATCATTCACCTTTCCATGGCCTTTTATTCCTCTTTGTTAATAATACCAGTACAAAATTCATATAATACATATGTGCGCTCTTTGTTCTCTTGAATTTGAAATGAAAATTGATAAAAAAACATAAATCTACAATGTCACACAAGGTAAAGACTATTCATCCATTCAGAGTTGGACAGAGCACAGTGGGAGCAAAATAAATAAAGAAAGAAAAATGAAAGAGTAAATATACCCCGAGACGTTTTACAACTCTCTCTCTCTCCGAAGAGTTCTTAATTAATTCTCTTTTCCTTTTGAATCAAGATGAAAAATGAAACAGGAGAGGTTCTGACATTATGAACTTTTGCATATTACATTATAATCCATTGATGTTGTTATCTCACACAAGTTGCAATTTTTATGAGTGACATTTTTTTTATAAATCCTTATTTTTTTTCGACTTTAATTTTCAAAATCTTTGATAAATGATTTAACGTCATTTTTTTCTTCTTTTTTATTTTAAAAAAGTTTTACATAAGTCACAAGGTAGGTAGGTACTTATATCATTATTTTATGCAAAAAAATATCATTCATTTATACCATCAATGCATATTCAACAATGTGTGGTAATCTCACCGACAGATATGCGTGTGCGCATACCCCTATAAATGGAAACACGACACCTGCGTGTATGCCAACACATCGGTTTCGTCTCACCTAAAATGGCATTACATTCAAAATGGCTGCTGAATCTCAACTGAACTATATGAAATGGTTTTTTTTGTGTAATTACAAATATATCATTATTAAACAAGTGGGTTGTGGCCAACGCTAAACTCCTCACTAACAAGTCATTCTATAAAGTATTCAAATATTGTATGGAAAATTTTCAGCATTTTCCATTCGAATCAAACTTATTGCATTTAACTTTCAGGAGTATTCTTATTAATTTCTTTTTTATGATTTTCTTTTGTGAGTAAAATTATCATCGTGAAGAAAACCTGGAAAAGGTTGTCTTAACTTTTTTTTATGGCTTTAAAAATTGACTATTAGATAATTAAATAAACATTAAGATTTTATATGACAAGTTTTTTGATTAAATTGAAATGGAAAATCATCTAACCGCATTATTTGTGGATATTGCGCAAGTTTGCAAGTCGATCATATAAACTAGTAGAACAGGTTATAACATTGGTAATGAAACTGTGCTTTTTATTTGAGTTGTTCTTAATTACATGCTGGAACATAATGCACTTATTAAACCTATGTTGTATTTTTATTTGAGTTGTTCTTAATTACATGCTGGAACATAATGCACTTATTAAACCTATGTTGTATTTTTATTTGAGTTGTTCTTAATTACATGTCGGAACATAATGCACTTATTATACCAATGTTGTATTTTTATTTGAGTTGTTCTTAATTACATGTCGGAACATAATGCACTTATTATACCAATGTTGTATTTTTATTTGAGTTGTTCTTAATTACATGTCGGAACATAATGCACTTATTATACCAATGTTGTATTTTTATTTGAGTTGTTCTTAATTACATGCTGGAACATAATGCACTTATTAAACCTATGTTGTATTTTTATTTGAGTTGTTCTTAATAACATGCTGGAACATAATGCACTTATTAAACCTATGTTGTATTTTTATTTGAGTTGTTCTTAATTACATGTCGGAACATAATGCACTTATTATACCAATGTTGTATTTTTATTTGAGTTGTTCTTAATTACATGCTGGAACATAATGCACTTATTAAACCTATGTTGTATTTTTATTTGAGTTGTTCTTAATTACATGCTGGAACATAATGCACTTATTAAACCTATGTTGTATTTTTATTTGAGTTGTTCTTAATTACATGTCGGAACAAAATGCACTTATTATACCAATGTTGTATTTTTATTTGAGTTGTTCTTAATTACATGTCGGAACATAATGCACTTATTATACCAATGTTGTATTTTTATTTGAGTTGTTCTTAATTACATGTCGGAACATAATGCACTTATTATACCAATGTTGTATTTTTATTTGAGTTGTTCTTAATTACATGCTGGAACATAATGCACTTATTAAACCTATGTTGAGAAACCTATCTATTTTTATTTGAGTTGTTCTTAATTACATGCTGGAACATAATGCACTTATTAAACCTATGTTGTATTTTTATTTGAGTTGTTCTTAATTACATGTCGGAACATAATGCACTTATTATACCAATGTTGTATTTTTATTTGAGTTGTTCTTAATTACATGCTGGAACATAATGCACTTATTAAACCTATGTTGTATTTTTATTTGAGTTGTTCTTAATTACATGCTGGAACATAATGCACTTATTAAACCTATGTTGTATTTTTATTTGAGTTGTTCTTAATTACATGTCGGAACATAATGCACTTATTATACCAATGTTGTATTTTTATTTGAGTTGTTCTTAATTACATGTCGGAACATAATGCACTTATTATACCAATGTTGTATTTTTATTTGAGTTGTTCTTAATTACATGTCGGAACATAATGCACTTATTATACCAATGTTGTATTTTTATTTGAGTTGTTCTTAATTACATGCTGGAACATAATGCACTTATTAAACCTATGTTGTATTTTTATTTGAGTTGTTCTTAATAACATGCTGGAACATAATGCACTTATTAAACCTATGTTGTATTTTTATTTGAGTTGTTCTTAATTACATGTCGGAACATAATGCACTTATTATACCAATGTTGTATTTTTATTTGAGTTGTTCTTAATTACATGCTGGAACATAATGCACTTATTAAACCTATGTTGTATTTTTATTTGAGTTGTTCTTAATTACATGCTGGAACATAATGCACTTATTAAACCTATGTTGTATTTTTATTTGAGTTGTTCTTAATTACATGTCGGAACAAAATGCACTTATTATACCAATGTTGTATTTTTATTTGAGTTGTTCTTAATTACATGTCGGAACATAATGCACTTATTATACCAATGTTGTATTTTTATTTGAGTTGTTCTTAATTACATGTCGGAACATAATGCACTTATTATACCAATGTTGTATTTTTATTTGAGTTGTTCTTAATTACATGCTGGAACATAATGCACTTATTAAACCTATGTTGTATTTTTATTTGAGTTGTTCTTAATTACATGCTGGAACATAATGCACTTATTAAACCTATGTTGTATTTTTATTTGAGTTGTTCTTAATTACATGTCGGAACATAATGCACTTATTATACCAATGTTGTATTTTTATTTGAGTTGTTCTTAATTACATGCTGGAACATAATGCACTTATTAAACCTATGTTGTATTTTTATTTGAGTTGTTCTTAATTACATGCTGGAACATAATGCACTTATTAAACCTATGTTGTATTTTTATTTGAGTTGTTCTTAATTACATGTCGGAACATAATGCACTTATTATACCAATGTTGTATTTTTATTTGAGTTGTTCTTAATTACATGCTGGAACATAATGCACTTATTAAACCTATGTTGTATTTTTATTTGAGTTGTGCTTAATTACATGTCGGAACATAATGCACTTATTATACCAATGTTGTATTTTTATTTGAGTTGTTCTTAATTACATGCTGGAACATAATGCACTTATTAAACCTATGTTGTATTTTTATTTGAGTTGTTCTTAATTACATGCTGGAACATAATGCACTTATTAAACCTATGTTGTATTTTTATTTGAGTTGTTCTTAATTACATGCTGGAACATAATGCACTTATTAAACCTATGTTGTATTTTTATTTGAGTTGTTCTTAATTACATGCTGGAACATAATATACTTATTAAACCTATGTTGTATTTTTATTTGAGTTGTTTTTAATTACATGCTGGAACATAATGCACTTATTAAACCTATGTTGTATTTTTATTTGAGTTGTGCTTAATTACATGTCGGAACATAATGCACTTATAATACCAATGTTGTATTTTTATTTGAGTTGTTCTTAATTACATGCTGGAACATAATGCACTCATTATACCTATGTTGTATTTTTATTTGAAATGTCCTTAATTACATGCTGGAACATAATGCACTTACTTTACCTATTTTTTATTTTTATTTGAGTTGTTCTTATTTACATGCTGGAGCATAATGCACTTATTATACCGATGTATTTTTATATAAGTTGTTCTTAATTACATGCTGGAACATAATGCACTTACTTTACCTATTTTTTATTTTTATTTGAGTTGTTCTTAATTACATGCTGGAGCATAATGCACTTACTTTACCTATTTTTTATTTTTATTTGAGTTGTTCTTAATTACATGCTGGAGCATAATGCACATATTTTACCGATGTATTTTTTATAAGTTGTTCTTAATTACATGCTGGAACATAATACACTCATTTTACCTATTTATTTTTAATTGAGTTTTTCTAAATTATATGCGGGACTTTAATGCACTTTTAATACATATGAATTTTTATTTGAGTAGTTCCTAATTTTATTCAGGAACATAATGCACTTATATTATAACCTTTGTGTTTTTAAACTAATTAATATAAATGATTTCTATACCTACTTAAAATGTAAGGATTCTAATATGTCAAAGACAAAGATGATCAGGATTTTTGAAGAAAATATTTAACATTTTCAAATAATTCTGTCTTTGAACTGAGAATTGATATAAAATACTGATTGGAAGATGAAAGATGAAAGATATGATAGAACCAATATTGGCAAAACAAAATATTCTTTACGATAGCTCTTTTGATATCATGGTACAAAATTATGATTTCAGGTTTCCCAATACATCACAGAACCCACTTATCTAATTTTTAAATTAGAAAAATCTTTACCTAAGCAATAGAAAATACCTACCTAAAAATAATAATTACATATATGCGACAAAGTAATATGATAAATTAATATTATTTTGTCGTAATATTAATACTTCATTAGTAGATGCTACAAAGTAAAAATAAATAATCAATACATAAAAAAAATGATGTGCAACAACGATCTTTATGGTGAAATATCCAAACAGACAAAAAAATTTGCAGCAACATCCGGTTGTCTGAAAGTATATGGACATCCCTAGCAAGGTTCGAATCTACAAGACATGTGTTCGACCCATAATGACTTACGGAACCGTAACCAGAGACGACAATCTCCGTACCAAAAACTTCCTTAGAACTAGCGAAATGAAGGTACTCTCAATCGGAATCGCTGTCAAAACCCTTCGTGATAGAGTACGAAACACAGAGATCCGAAGGATGTGCGAAGTTGAGGATATCGTAAGATGGGGTCGACAGAGAAGAAAGTCCTGGAACGAACACATGTCAAGAATGACAAACTCAAGAACCGTAAAAGTGGCCAGGGATAATTTTCCCCAAGAAAGCAGACCTCCAGGGACATATCATAACGCCATCTTAGTGCCACCATTGACGTATTCAAGTGAAACCTTGGCATAACAGAAGTCACACAAAAGCAGAATAAATAATATCGTTAGGAAGAATCTGCAATAGAACGATATAATATGACACGGTTAGAAATGAGGACATAAGGAAATAATATAAGGTGAAGAAAGATGTCATTAATATAATGAAAGTGAACATATTGAGATGGTTTGGGTAGATTGAGAGAATAAATGTCGAAAGCCTAACAAATAAATAAATTATTATTATATCTTTAGAATTTATATAACTCCATAAGATAATTATATCCATGATATGGGTTATAATGAGGGTTTTGATTGCACCGTTTGATGGGACTTGCCCCCCAGGTTGGTATTTTAATTTTGTTTTAAAACAATGCCAAGAAACAAATCAAATAGTTTTCCAGTGTCAACACAAAAACTTTATTATAAAACAAGATCATTGTTTTATTACTTTAGATGAAACGAGTTTTCATTTTTATTTAACAAATTAATAAAAAGTATATTTATATAATCTAAGGTATATTTAGTTTGGGGCTCATATTGTTCGCTGACTGTCGCCAGCTTACCTATTTTCCATTTGATATTCCATCAATACTACTAATCGAATCATTTTGAAAAAAATAAATTAGATAGTTTGGATACTCATTAAGAAAAATACGATGTTTCCATTAGTTATGATCCGTATTTATTGCTCTAAAAAATAATTAGCATACCCCGATTTATGACATTTATCTTATATTTCTAATAAACTATAAGGCTTACAGCAATATAATTTTTTTTAAATTAAAGAACACAAAAATATCAAGAAAAATACGATCTGGCGTTGCATGAATGCTTCATGTTCAGTCAATATTTTCAAAAAACATTTATTTTGGAAATTGCGCTGACTAGAAAATTAAAGTCCCGTATGACGGTCATGCAAATATGACACTTATTCTAGCGGTCGTCACAAGGAATACATTCTGTATTCGCTCGTTTGTAATTCAGACCCGCCCCGAGAGTTGGCCAATTCGGACGTGTAATCTGTGTCGAAAGTTGCGCTCCCATATTTATTTATTTTATCGAGTTATACCTAACAACTACTAACTACTACAAGCGTAAGTGGACAAAAAATATGAAAGTTTTAATATTATTAGATCCAGAGGCGTACCGCCGCCGGATTATACAATACCTAAGTCATATAATTTTAATGTTGAATTTTTTTTTTTGTATATTTATTTGTTTCAGTATAATCACATTTTTATACAGATGTATTATGTAAAAAAAAAACAAAAACCAAAGTATAACTAGTTGCATGTGACACATGAGATCCAACTGTCGATGGCAATAGTGTGTATAATAGAAAAATATGTAAAACTAGTTGCATGTAACACATGATATCCGACTGCCGATGGCTATAGTATGTGTAATTGAAATATATGTAAAACTACTTGCATGTAACACATGAGATCCAACTGTTGATGGCAATAGTATGAATCATTGAAAAATATGTAAAAATAGTTGCATGTAACACATGATATCCAACTGTTGTAGGCAATAGTATGTGTAATTGAAAAATATGTATAACTAGTTGCATGTAACACATGATATCCAACTGTCGATGGCAATAGTATGTATCATTGAAAAATATGTAAAACAAGTTGCATGTAACACATGATATCCGACTGTCGATGGCTATAGTATGTGTAATTGAAATATATGTAAAACTAGTTGCATGTAACACATGAGATCCAACTGTCGATGGCAATAGTATGAATCATTGAAAAATATGTAAAAATAGTTGCATGTAACACATGATATCCAACTTTTTATGGCAATAGTATGTATCATTGAAAAATATGTAAAACTAGTTGCATGTAACACATGATATCCAAATGTTGATGGCAATTGTATGTGTAATTGAAAAATATGTAAAACTAGGTACATGTAACACATGAGATCCAACTGTCGATGGTAATAGTATGAATAATTGAAAAATATGTAAAAATAATTGCATGTAACACATGATATCCAACTGTTGTAGGCAATAGTATGTGTAATTGAAAAATATGTAAAACTAGTTGCATGTAACACATGAGATCCAACTGTCGATGGCAATAGTGTGTATAATAGAAAAATATGTAAAACTAGTTGCATGTAACACATGATATCCGACCGCCGATTGCTATAGTATGTCGTCTGCTGACAGGAAAAAGTCACTTACTGCAACAAACATGTTTTCGAGATAATGGCTGTCAAAGTTTTTTGGAAATATTAACTCTTATAACTTCTTTAATTGTTTATAGATTGTCATGAATTTTTTAACATACATAAAAATTAGCCTAATCTAACTATATTTGATGTTCAAATTTGACAAAAACTCATAGGGAATGAAAAAAACACAAAATTGCATATAATGAGATTTTCCTGACGGCTCATCTGCCATACTGTGTGAGATTGTATGTAATATTTCTATGTGGCAAAACTCATTATAATGCTTTCATAAAAAATTTCAAATTTTGATCACTTCTTTGCAACCTGCACAAGTGGCGAGTTTATTGCCATTTTGCAATTTCTTCCAAACTTTTTGTATTCTTCTAATATTCTAATTTTATTAGTACCTATCATGAATATTTCAGATGTTTCAAATGAAAGGTACAAACCTATTGTGCCCAGGACCTCTAAATTTTTTTCTTGACTTTAAAATTAATAGAAATTTAGGTATTTACTCACATTTTCAGAAGATATTCAGATCAACTTCTATTTTCTGTCTTATATATTTATTTTATGAATTAACCAATATTAAACCTGGGTTTGTTCTAAATCATATTATGAATTCTAAACCTTAAATACCGTCAACAACAACAATACATGTAAAAATATAGTTTTTTTTTTAAAGAACGAATATGTTCGTTTAACAAGTAGGTACATTTATGCATCCTCATAATACCCAAATTTAAGCATAAACTTGTGCTGTAAATGAACAGTGTCAGGCAAACACCTTCTCTCTCTCCTGTATTTACTGATTCCTAAGAGATATTGTACCAGGAATGCAGTTTTTCTGGTAGGTAAATCACTACAATATTAATATTATTTATGCTGGTTCGACCATACGAACGAAATTCTGAAAGAAAGGAATCTAAGAAACTAGAAAAAAAGATGAACATGTAATAATGATGTATAATATTGATAAGGCGATGTATGTGTTCCAGGATATAAAAATATAGTGTTTGGTTCTCTCTGCCTACCCCGTTAGGGACATGCATGGGTTGATGTATGAGAATAACAGACTAAAATGTTGAGATGATGTATCAACATAAATAAGGCGATTAATGCAATCCGGGATAGAAAACAATGGCATTCTTTTCTCTCTGCCTACCCAGTTAGGATGTGATGCTATGTATTTATCGAAAATTAATTTTTTTAGTTAATGTGTTAAAATTTTCGAATGTTAGTAGTTAAATACAAAAATATGTAAAAAAAGATAATGACTTTTTGACAACGATAATGACTTTTTCCAGACGGCATAATTGAAAAAAAATGCAGATAATGAATATTTTTCCGAAAAATCTCCGCAACAGGACCTGATATGAAGAAATTTTTTTTCCAGATGTAAAGTGTGTTTTGGTGAATATGATAGCATAGTTAACTCAATTTTGCCAAAATAGGCAGTTAGTGAGTTTTTCCTGTCAGCAGACGATGTGTAATTGAAATATATGTAAAACTAGTTGCATGTAACACATGAGATCTAACTGTCGATGGCAATAGTATGAATCATTGAAAAATATGTAAAAATAGTTGCATGTAACACATGATATCCAACTGTTGTAGGCAATAGTATGTGTAAATGAAAAATATGTATAACTAGTTACATGTAACACATGATATCCAACTGTCGATGGCAATAGTATGTATCATTGAAAAATATGTAAAACAAGTTGCTTGTAACACATGATATCCAAATGTTGATGGCAATTGTATGTGTAATTGAAAAATATGTATAAATAGTTACATGTAACACATGATATCCAACTGTCGATGGCAATAGTATATATCATTGAAAAATATGTAAAATTAATTGCATGTAACACATGATATCCAACTTTTGATGGCAATAGTATGTATCATTGAAAAATATGTAAAACTAGTTGCATGTAACACATGATATCCAAATGTTGATGGCAATTGTATGTGTAATTGAAAAATATGTAAAACTAGTTACATGTAACACATGAGATCCAACTGTCGATGGTAATAGTATGAATCATTGAAAAATATGTAAAAATAATTGCATGTAACACATGATATCCAACTGTTGTAGGCAATAGTATGTGTAATTGAAAAATATGTAAAACAAGTTGCATGTAACACATGATATCCAACTGTCGATGGCAATAGTATGTATCATTGAAAAATTTGTATAAATTAGTTCCATGTAACACATGAGATCCAACTGTCGATGGCAATTGTATGTATCATTGAAAAATATATGAAACTAGTTGCATGTAGCACATGATATCAAACTGTTGATGGCAATAGTATGTGAAATTGAAAAATATGTAAAACTTGTTGCATGTAACACATGATATCCAACTGTCGATGGCAATAGTATGTGTAATTGAAAAATATGGAAAACTAGTGGCATGTAACACATGATATCCAACTGTCGATGGCAATAGTATGTGTAATTGAAAAATATGTAAAACAAGTTGCATGTAACTCATGATATCCAACTGTCGATGGCAATTGTATGTATCATTGAACAATATATCAAACTAGTTGCATGTAATACATGACATCTAACTGTCGGTGGCAATTGTATGTATCATTGATAAATATGTGAAACTAGTTGCATGTAACACATGATATCGAACTGTCGATGGCAATAGTATGTATAATTGAAAAATATGTAGGTATAACTAGATCCAACTTTCAATGGCAATAAAATGTTTAATTGAAAAATATGTATATCTAGTTGCATGTAGCACGTGAGACCCAATTGTTATATGATATGTGATAGTATGTATAATTGAAAAATATTTATAACTAGTTGCATCTAACAAATGACACACAACTGTCGATGGCAACAAATGTTATGTGCCTTCAAATTATATCACATATTTGTTTTTAATTATGAAGCCACGGTATTTCATTTTAATGTCAATTAAATTATTATAAACTATGATAGTGAAAAATTGATTAAAAGTTTGATTTGTTAAGTTAACTTTGAAAAGGGTGACCTCAATTTTATTTTATTTACATGTTCATGTTTTCTAAGGAAGACAGCAAGAAGATGATCTCCTTATCATATCCTCATCCTCTCTTCTCCCCTCCGTCTTTTTATTGTTTTTTTTTTATATTTTATATGATTCTACAAATATACATTGAATTATAAATAAGTATTTTATTCACATAAATTGGTACGTTTCATAGACGCAATTTACTTCACAAAATGGATGTGGGTGGTTGGAAGAATTGCCATATGACAATAGGCTTGCTGTTGTGTACTTATTACGTAATGTGTGAAAAATGTTTAAAATAAATAGGAAAATAAATAATATTATGTGAGGATATATCGATATTTTCATATATAATTGAAGAATAGGTACCAAACTATACACACTTAAACATAAATTAATATTTATTATAAGATATTTTTTGAAATTTTTCAATTATGCATACTATTGCCATCGACAGGTGGAACTCATGTGTTACATGCAACAAGTTATAAATATTTTTCAATTATGCATACTATTGTCATAGGCAGTTGGATCTCATGTGTTACATGTAATTAGTTTTACATATTTTACAATGATACATACTATTGCTATCGACAGTTGGATATCATGTGTTACATGCAACTAGATTCATATATTTTTCAATGATATATACTATTTCCATCGACAGTTGGATATCATGTGTTACATGCAACTATTTATACATATTTTTAATTACACATATAATTGCCATCAACATTTGGATCTCATGTGTTACATGCAACTAGTTATAAATATTTTTCAATTATGCATACTATTGCCATATGCAGCTGGATCTCATATGTTACATGCAACTAGTTTTACATATTTTTCAATTACACATACTATTGCCATCGACAGTTGGATATCATGTGTGACATGCAAAATTTTTTACATATTTTCATTGATACATACTATTGCCATCGACAGTTGGATATCATGTGTTACATGCAACTAGTTTTACATCTTTTCAATGATACATACTATTGCCATCGACAGTTGGATGTCATGTGTTACATGCAACTAGTTTTACATATTGTTCAATGATACATACTATTGCCATCGACATTTTTCAATTATGCATACTATTGCCATCAAAAATTGGATCTCATGTGTTACATGCAACTAGTTATACATATTTTTCAATTATACATACTATTGCCATCGACAGGTGGATCTCATGTGTTATATGCAACTAGTTATACATATTTTTCAATTACACATACTATTGCCATCGACAGTTGGATATCATGTGTGACATGCAACAATTTTTACATATTTTTCATTGATACATACTATTGCCTTCGACAGTTGGATATCATGTGTTACATGCAACTAGTTTTACATCTTTCCAATAATACATACTATTGCCATCGACAGTTGGATGTCATGTGTTACAAGCAACCAGTTTTACATAGGTATTGTTCAATGATACATACTATTGCCATCGACATTTTTCAATTATGCATACTATTGCCATCAAAAATTGGATCTCATGTGTTACATGCAACTACATATTTTTACATATTTTTCAATTACACATACTATTGCCATCGACAGTTGGATATCATGTGTGACATGCAACAATTTTTACATATTTTACAATGATACATACTATTGCTATCGACAGTTGGATATCATGTGTTACATGCAACTAGTTTCATATATTTTCAATGATACATACTATTGCCATCGACAGTTGGATGTCATGTGTTACATGCAACTAATTTTACATATTGTTCAATGATACATACTATTGCCATCGACATTTGTATATCATGTGTTACATGCAACTAGTTTTTCATATTTTTAATGATACATACTATGGCCATCGACAGTTGGATCTCATGTGTTAGTCATACATATTTTTCAATTATACATACTATTGCCATCGACATTTGTATATCATGTGTTACATGCAACTAGTTATTCATATTTTTCAATTATACATGCTATTGTTTAGGTAATAGAAAAATATAAAAATTATACAAATACATTATTGAAAATATTGTATAATTGCAATCGACAGTTTAATCTCATGTGTAACATGCAACTATTTTTACATATTTATCAATTATACAAACATATCGACAAATCGACAGTTGGAATACCTGCTGTACCTACCTCCACAGTCTAGTTACAATATTTTAGCGGACGGCACTGGCAGTTTCTGTATATTGCGTGCACTTATAGGTACGTAGTATATGTGGGACGCTACTCACACACCTTTGACATAGGCCACGCCCTTACTTCTTTATAGACACGCCCCCTATACTAAAATCTTAGGAACAGTACTCCTCTTAATCTAAAGATTTCCTTGGTTTATTTGATTGATTATTCAGTCATACACGACAAATTTTATCCAAATTGATTCACAAGAGCTGCTTCAACAATTTTGAATTATCTCAGAAACTTTGCCAATACATCATAGAATAGTTGGTAAATTTAGTTCGGTGGTTATCATCTTTGCCGATTCCCACAAGTGAATACATTTAAATCGACACATCGAAATTACTTTGTAAACAGACAGACACTCTGTGCCAAGTATTTGAATGTTTGTTTATAATTAACTGAAGAACCATTTCGTTTGGTGACAAATTTTCTCCGAACATAAAACGGAATACTGTAATAATTCCAGACATCATCTCCTCATTTAATATCGGAGTTCTCAGCACTTCACTTTGGTATATACGAAACTAATCCGAAGATATCCAATTTCCGATACATTTGAAAGCTTTCAAATAGGGATAGGTATATTTCGTGACTTAAAAATCTAAGTTATCAATGGTTTAGAGTTCAGAGCAACGCGTATAATATTGCGCATTGATACTTTTTCTTCATCGTGTGTAAGGTTATTTAACCTGTTTGTGAGGGTAGACTATCCTGGGAGGAGGAGATCCAACTGTCCATTTCTTCGCAGGCCTTTCAGGTGTTGTTCTCTTGTTGGGTATTTCTTTCTTTACGATTTTGACGATTCTACTGTCGCCCATACGTTCTACGTGGTCTCTTCAGAAGCACCTTCTACTACGTCCCCATGATATCTTGTATTCGATACCGCATATAGACCTGATCGTCTCATTTTTGATGAGGTTTCTGGGGGTTCTTCGTGCAACAGAGCGTAGGGTCTTCGTTTCAGGCACTCTCATTGCATACAGCTTTTTGTTCAGTTGGAGTCGTTCTTACCTCTATCCCATATGTCATAATATGTAAGACGGACACATGCGTTGTATATTTTGACTTTGCTGGCAGTGAGCATGTATTTATCTCTCTCCATACAGAATTTCGTAAGCAACCAGCTATGGCTTTGCTTTATTGACCTGCGTTTGAACTTCGCTATACAGGTCATTGCTGCTGGAGATCTCTATCCTCCTGAGTCCTGAAGCATTATTTTTGTTATTGAGTGCTAATTTTTCGAAAATATTGTAGTAATTGGAGATACAACAAATGTTTGTTCTGGTTTTTTTTCGAAATATTTATGGTTTTTTTGGAAAATGTGGTATAATATACTATACTTCGGGATTAAGTTAATACAAATACATATGAAATAACCAGAAATGATAGTATGAAATTCTAAGAAATTTTTCAATATTTACATGAAATATTTAAAAAAATATTTACATGAAATGTAGGCTGGTTGAAAAATATAAATATAACAATACTTTACTTAAAAAAAACAATTGTAATTTGGCATTAAAATACCTAAAACCTAAAAAATATCATATATTTATTTCAGGTTTTAGGTGTGAAATTCTGCATAACAATTTCGTTCTGCATTTATACATAAATAAATGTCACATGTGGTGCATCTGGTCCTGCACAATTTCTTGCACCCTGGTGCTGTACACTTTTTAAATATTTTCAATTTATCGACTTCTGGCATGTGCAGGGCCCCTTAGACCAAAGTATTCATTTATCAACTGGGGTTTTTCGGAAAATTGGTTAAATAACAACAAGACGCTTTTAATATCCATCCATTTTGTCACGGTAGCTTGTTAGTCCTATCGTACCAGAGAACTCATGGATCCTCGACCCTTAGCTCTTTCTTAGCCGTCCGTAGCTCTTTGTCTGACGACAGTCTGGTATTTTTAGAAATCCTGTTAGAGTTAACTCTTCCAACTGAACCAAACCCTCGAGCTAATAACGAGCCTGCTAATTTAGAGAACGTAAATATACATATTATGTGTCCAGGATGCAACGATATTACAAGCCCCTTATCCCTATCCATATATTTTCATGTCTGTTGTGAATGTTGTAGGCCCTTGATATGGTAAAAGTCACTCACTAGACTATTTGGATTTGTCATTGTAAAAAAAATTAGTCCGACAGAATTCGGTCTTCCTCTGACATACTATTTTATATTACAATTTACTGTGAATGGAACCTTTATTTCATATATGGAAATATGTTTTTCCCTATTTTGTATTAGACACCCTGTCCGAACCCTATCTAAAAATGGTCTGATTTTCCAAAGACAATCGATTGCCCTGTATTGCAGAGATATATCATTATCTACTACAACTTTTAATGAAGTTCTTATCAGAAAGAACATATCTCTGGTCATGGCATTTGTGATCACAGGGATTGCATAATTCTGCGGCCAAATATTCTTATAATTGGATATTTTAAACATGACATCATAATGGACAAACCGGACCACAGTCTTCCAATTTTTCCTCAGAATCATCATTGTCAGGTGCAGCAATTATTGAAGTTTGGTCATTATCAGTAGTGTTTTCTATCGAAAAATCATCCTCCATACCATTATCAGGCAGGTCCAAGTCCAAATTATCTAGATTATAGAAAAACTGCTCTAACTCAATATAATCCAAAAAGATGAATACAAACCCGAAGTATAGTATACTATACCACACAAATAAAATCAAAATAAAACACATTAATTATTGAGTGATCATAAAAATTGTTATTCATTGCAGTAACTACATATATTAGTCACACAAATATATAAAAACGATACGTAAATATGTTCAAATTACTTTGAAAATTTGTTGGTAACCTGGAGCGGTGACATTCCATGGTCACTTTTTACTTTGACACGTGACAAAATGTCAAAACAACAAAAAATGCAACAACACCAAATGAAAATATTTGAAATTATTCTATTGTCCATGAAATAAAATCATCAAACCAAAAATAAATTATGCGGTTTCTCAGATAGATGTAATTTTACAAAGTATAGTATACTATACCGTAGGTCTCAGGAGGCTATATCTAGATATGTGAATCGTATGACCTGCACTATAGGGTTGTTTTATCTCACATATTATATCTCATTCTTAATCCTAATCACTTCTTGTATTATTTTTTCTTTAGGTCTGAGATGAACTAGGAAAGGGCTGAGACTGTCTCCTTGTCGGATTCCAATTGTTGTGGGTATCTCCCTTGTGAGATATCTATTAACCTTCGTTCTTGTTTTCCCAGTATGGTTTATATTGTATATTGCTCTGACCAATGATGTAGGAACATCATGTTCACTCAATATGTCAATGACATCTTCAACCATAGCCTTGTCATTGCGCTTTGATAAAAAAGAATAAATCTACAATATATGGTACTATAAGAGACAATACGCAAATTATCTGAAAAAAAAGTCTTAGACAAAACTCAGGTGCTTACAAACAGGATTCTACATTGGACAAAGCATTGGTTTTATACCTTAAATTGGTCTGGTGGAAGAAGCATTTCAGCACCAAAACATTCATAGTTTTTAAAAACGGTGGTGAAAAAAACAGTCTAAATTTATTTTGATGCCGTGATGGTTTTTAATGTATCAATATGTTCCCGCTTCATCTCTATCGATGTACAAATTATAAAATATACCATGTTTTATAAATTGTGAATTTTGTTTATATGCATGGCACAGATGGTTTGGCCGTTTGGCGTCAGTGCGAGCGTCCTGGGTTTGATCCCCAGCAAAGGATACATTTATTTGAAATCATTTCGCATGGATTTCTAACTTCACTGGGCTGGAAACACTGGTAAGTTTGAAGAAATTGACATATTCCAATATAGAAATCACACTATCCAGCGTCGTAGAATCATTTCCATTTTAAGTAGGGAGGTACTTCAAGTCTTTAAATTTTTGATCTATTTAAAATGTAAATGAATAATGTTCAAGTAAGTGGTGGTTACATAAAATCAACAGAAATATCAGAGGTGACGGGAAATATCTGAGATATAAACTTATTTAAAATTCCGTAAACTCAACCGATTCTGAAGTTTTGACCTTCAATCTTTCAAGAATAACTTATCTTCATTGGTTAATCTTACTTGAGTCTATACGTATATTATATTATAGGTACATAGATATCTTAGGTACAATATTCATACAAGAATATCATAGTGATCATGTACTAAATAAATTTTGTTATTAATATACTAAATAATAAACCTCATCACCACATAATCCATAATCCATAAAATAAAATCGATCACATGTAGTGTAACATAACAACACAAAGAATTTAATTTTTAAATAATGGAACAAGCAAATAACTATACATCTTCAGACATTCCCTAAATTGATTTGACATCTTTTATTTTTTTTATTAGGATAAAATCCGTACTTATAATTTGAAGATTTATTTTGGTGTTATTGATTGCACAACACAAGTTTTGAGTCAATTTTAAGATTATTTAGCTTAGTACATATTTCACGACATATTTGTCGACTTTGAAATCGCTCATACCTAATAGTTATTTAATATAATCTTTAATCATACATTACGCAACAAAATAATAATAAACATACCTTATTATTAATGAATACTCACATATACATTCAATCCGATTGATTCAGGAGAAGTAACCAGTTTGATTGATTAATTAAACCTATTTAAATATAAACTTTCATATCATGAAACGTCTGGTTTATAAATTATCGTTTTGATAAGCGGCAAATTTGACACCGCGTTATGATTAATACTGACCATTGGTTTTGGTTATCTGTCGTATTCCACACGTGCGTGTGTGTGTCTCTATGCACACACTGTGTATGACGGATCATTAATTATAACGTCAACCAGCTACTGCTAATAAATATGTACATACATCACAACAAAAAGCCTTTATTAAAGGCACATATTATATACAAACCATCACACCGTTTTCCTGATGCAATAAACAAAGGGAACTGAACGTAACACAATCCTCTTTTGCCAAATATGACATTTTTAAGCATTTCAGTCTCACGTTGATTCCCGAGCAATAATAGATCTCAAGTTTGATTACCGATATGTAGGAACACAGTTATGAGATAGGTGTACCATTTTGATTCTTGACATGGTCTTTCCATCTAAGGTGACCCGCGACTTCTTTGTCTACCGGTTGAAATAAGCAAATGTAAATATGTTATGGTTCTTGATTTTCTTCTCGATTTTATGTTTGTCATGGTTTTGCTAAAAGTGTGTATAAAACTACAATGTAAATGAACGCAAGAAGTCTGTTTATAATGAACGTTTATAGACGTTGGTTCCTACCTACTATCATTTAACTACGTTACGTTATGCAAAATATGATATACTAACTAAAATTTATTCGTTTTGGATAGTTCATAACTATGTCCAAGATTTCAAGTCACCAGATTTATGCCACTATATGTTCTGAGATTAACAAAAAAAGACGCCTAAGAAAGAAAAATACCACGCAGAATATATGGACCAATTAAAGGTGGTCAAACATGGCGTAAAATATATAACACCGAGCTCTATGACCTTTACCTAGTTCATTGAGATTAATGGACTATGCTGGTTGGGACATTTACACCGTATAGATGATCTGGAGCTCCCGAAAAGGGTCTAATGACCCGAAAGAAGCGTAAGGAGACCTAAACTACGATGACTGGACGGCGTTGTCGGTCTATGGGGCAACAGAACTGGAAGTTGGCAGCCAGCGATAGAGCAGTATGGAGAAGATTCTTGGAGGCAGCCAGGACCCATCAACACTCAAAAAATGTAGTTGTTAAAAATAAATGATTTGCTGCTAATAATAACCAAGCAACTTTGTTTATATAGTACCTGCAAAGTTCGTTGCTAAAAATTGCCAAGTAAATGGTCTGCTAATTTTAACCGAGTAGCTTTGTTAACAATCTGTCAAAAATAATCTAGTAACTTGGTTAACCACGGACAACTTTGTATAATCAGCCAAGTAACCTGTCAAAACTTAACCTACTAACTTTGTAATATCAGCAAAGTAACTGTCAAATTCAACCAACCTAGTTGGCTAATTTCTATCAACTTACTCGGTAATCTGAACTAATTCATTCAGTATCCACAACAAACAACTTGGCTAATTTCAATCTACTAATCGGTAATCTGAACTAATTCATTCAGTATCCACAGCAAACAACTTGGTTAGATTTAATTAACTACTCAGTAATCTGAACTAATTCATTCAGTATCCACAGCAAACAACTTGGTTAAATTCAATCTACTACTCAGTAATGTGTACTAATTCATTCAGAATCCACAGCAAACAACTTGGTTAGATTTAATCAACTCACTCAGTATTCTGAATTAATTTATTCTGTATCCACAGAAAACAACTTGGTTAAATTCAATCTACTACTCAGTAATGTGAACTAATTCATTCAGTATCCACAGCAAACTACTTGGTTAAATTCAATCTACTACTCAGTAATGTGAACTAATTCATTTAGTATCCACAGCAAACAACTTGGTTAGATTTAATCAACTCACTCAGTATTCTGAATTAATTTATTCTGTAGCCACAGCAAAGCTACTTGGCTATTTTCAATCTACTTACTCAGTATTCTGCTCATTTACACAGGTAGGATATTTGGAGTGAAATAAAATACAGGTTTCATTCAAAATTTCATTTATTGCAAAGGAATGTGATTTATTGTACTAAAAAAATATTATATTTCTAATACATAGAGACATATTAAACATAATAAATATAAAAAAAAACATCTTTTTATTCTCAAGAGTACATAATTTTTATTTCATGCAAGTTAGGTTGGTTCTGAAAATGCCAAAAAAACAACAAATTCTGGGTTTCAGATAATTTAAATTAGGTATGAACTCTTTTCATGTAGGTACATGCGATAGTTACCTTTTCTAAAAATTGCTGAAATTGACGATACAACCTTTCAAAAAGAATTTTGTGGATAAACGAGTCAAAATTTACTAGGGAGGGGATTATTAACCTTCACAATTTATATGCATGTGGTCTAATGAGAATCCTGCGTGGCCCGTTTAGTGTACTTTCAGAGAAAATTTAGAGTCAATGTTTGGGCAGGAGTGATAAGCAATATTATCGTTGGACCATACTACTTGCTGGACAACCTTAATGGTATAAATTACATGGATTTCCTTCAAAACAACTTGTTGTGTCCGGTTCACTATGCAATAGTATGCCAATTCCCGGATTGGAAGTCTAGGCCCCATTCCGAGGCCCGCACAATCCCCAGAGCTATCGCCACTTGATTTCTATACCTATTTTGTACAGATAATGCAAACATCTTATCTTCTTCAGAATATTTTCAATGAAATTTATTACGTCTAATATTCTGCTCTTGGTTTTCAAGAAAATATTTTACAACTAGAGGCAGCTCATTCAGATATGACCATTCACCCTTTTTTAAACATTTTTTCAATACCAGGACACGTCTTTTTAAAGATATATGTTTCCGCAAACAATTATTTGTTTTCTTGCGAGTGAACGAAGAACGCCTGACGAAGAAAATATACAAATCTGACAGGAACGGAATAAGAGGTCGCGGGCGCCCTAGAAAAGGATGGCACGACCATGTAAACGATATTTTGAAAGATGGAAATGTAAGAATCGTGAACAACAGACGAACATGTATAAGACGATGTATGAATGTTGATGACGCAATGAATGCGTGTCAAGATAGAAAAATTTGGCGTTCGGTTCTCTCTGCCTACCCCGTGAGGGACATGGCGTGATGGTATGTACATATGTATGTATCCTTGAGGGTTTTAAGGAAAATTTGCCACTTTACATCTCTCCACTTCTTCTATCGTGTCAGCAACGCATTTAACTAATCTTCTGCCAGTGCCTAGCAACGTCAATAGAACAATCATTGCCCACCATAAGATTGTGCGTGTGGCAGTTCACTGGACTTGAGGGGCAGCTGCACAGATGTGCGGTGGTCTGTTGTTGTCCACAGTCACATGTCGTTGGTATTCCCTGTTGCAGGAAGCCCCATGTAGACAGGTTATCCAATGTTCTCCCAACGCCCGTCCTCAGTCTGTTTAGTGTCTTCCACGTACGCCACTCCACGTTGTGGCCCGGGGGAAGACTCTCTTTAAGACTCTCCACTGAATTCTGGCTGCATGTTGTTTTTTCATCTTGCCTCCTTCTAGAATGAAACAAGAAATGTTTAATAACAATGATGGATTTAATTTCTATCAGACCATCATGGAGAAATGCAGTCGTGGTACCTTTGTATTAAAGTAAAGGCTCAAAGCTCGACTGCAAAAACTATAGAGCCATAAGTTTGTTAAAATTGAGTACTGTTATAGTGCGAGATTTGATGTATGCAGACGATAAAGTTCTGTTAGCAGTAAGTATGGAAGATCTACAGTATCTTGTAAGTATGGTATATGAATATCCGTATCCATACACCGTACCTACGCCATACATACAAACACATCATGATGAAAAACTCAGTGTGCACTCTCTACATGATATCCGTTGAGTAATTGATGTAAAAAATATGCTTAAAAATTGTGAAATCATGACTCTCCACTATTCCATAGTGTTACACCTTTATTATCAATATTTAAATAAATAAATAAAATATAAACTTTGTTTAACTTACTTTTCGAGGAACGTCCTGTGGATTACATGGAAATGTAGATACATAGGGCGACAAATGTCGAGCGAGGTTCAGGAACTGAAAACATACACAGTTCATTAAGTAGTTAATACATCAACAATATACCATCACGCCAGGTCCCTTGCGGGATAGGCAGAAAAGAGAACCGAACGCCACATTTTTCTATCTTGGCATACATTCATCGCCTCGTCAACATTCATGCATATTCTCATACATGTTCGTCTATTGTTCACACTTCTAACATTTCTGTCTTTCAGAATATCGTTCACATGGTCATGCCATCCCTTTATTGGGCGGCCCCGACCTTTCATTCCATTCCTCTCCGCAATGTTTATTTTCTTCGTCAGGCGTTCCTCATTCATTCTTCCCATGTGGACAAACCATCTCAATGTGTTCACTTTCATTCTATTATTGATATCTTTCTTCATCTTACATTATTTCCTAATGTCCTCATTTCTTACCCTGCCACAAATCAAGTATTTGCAAGTAATACATCAAGTGTTTGCTATAGGTACATTTATTGCAATTAAATATTTTATTTAACTTACTTATGATGGATGTGGAAAGAGTGGTGAACTTGAGTGGACAATCGTAAGCGGGTGTTATCTGAGATGAGACGGTATCCATTGATGTTGACACATAAATGAGTTCTGTAAAAACAAATGTAGAGCGAGCGTTAATCTGTTATTTTCTTACAACTTTGAATTCATTTAATAGCATGATATCACACTGTACAACTTACCATTTCATCATTCGTCCTTTTCCTCATGACTGAGGATAGCGGCTGTAGTCTGTCGCCACACGTATGGCCCGCCTCCATGCCAATCTATTTTTGGCTGAACGCAGAGCACCAGTCACCGAAGACCCCATTGTGGACTTAACCAAATCGCTCCATCTGGTCGGTGAGCGACCACGAGATCTCCGTCCCTCCACGCTGCCCATCACAACAAGCTTCTCGAGGCAGTCTGGTTCCCTTCTGGCAATGTGTCCAAAGAATTGAAGGATACGTCTGTAACATATCGTCGATAGACGATCCTCGATCCTTAGCTCGTCTAGAATTGACACATTGGTTCTTCTGGCTGTCCATTTATATTTTTCCAATATTGTCGTTAATTCCGTTGAACCACAAGAACATTGATGTGGCATTTGATAACATTGACAACATTGATGTGGTATTTTTAAATAATAAAAATAACACCATTACACCACACAATTTAAAACAAAACAGCAAGACACAAAAATATTTGAACAAGAAAACACGTCGTTTTGAGTTTTGACAGAAGACCAAAGCGAAACGGTTGCGCGTAATACATACTATTGCCAGAACAAAAAAAAATTCAACATCATTTCAGAAATTTCAGTTCTTTCCAGTAAATAAATTCATCTGAATATTTTTAATAAACGCAACATATGTAAAAAAATAAGAAATAACAATTATTTTAATAAATAAAGTAGTTGATGTATTCCATCATGAGAATAAGTATGTAGATATTAAAACGAAGTACCATTTTTATATATGGTCATTCCACCAATATCAACCACCGAAACGTAAATATTTGACGTCGCTTTATACACAAATAGAACGTAGAATCTAACCTTAAAATTTACTAAATACAATATTCGTCAACATTATTATTGAATGAAATTGTTTATTTTTCAGTGTGTTAATTCAAGAAATGATGTACATGTCACTTTATACACAAACACAAATAGAACGTAGAATCTAACCTTAAAATTTACTAAATACAATACTCGTCAACATTATTATTGAATGAACGTATAAATTGTTTATTTTTCAGTGTGTTAATTCAAGAAATGATGTTAAGAAATTGATCCTAATTTTCTATTACAGTTTTACGTTCCCGAGGTTTTTTCTTAAAAACAATTTTGTAATATGAAAGTGTAGTTCTTTTAGGATCGTTTTATCATTATCAGTATACTATACAAGTCATTCCTGTGACAGGCTCCAAATATCGATCTGTCGATCGCGACTATTAGTCCAGTCGATCGTGGCAAGGCAAAAAATATAAGCATACATAAATACGTAGAACAGATTGCGCAACGTTATCACCAACTGCTGCACCCATCACGTTACGTTCACGTTGTCACGTTACTTTATGGATCTAGATTTCTGGCCATTGGTTTCCAACGAGAAATATCCATGTTTGAAGAAATGTGTTGAACAATATTGCATTCGTGTTTTGGTTCAACATATTTATGTGAGTCAGCATTTTCCTACTCAAAGCAAACAAAAAATAAACACCGTTCTCCCTTGACAGACGCTCATACACTGGATTCTTTAAGGTTAGCAATTTCCAACTACAAACCTGATTTTGCTAATCTAACGGAAGATGCTCAGACGCAGTGCTCACACTAATATACAAGTAGTTACTAAGAATAATTTTCAGTTTTATGTTTTCCCTCTTAATAAAATTTAAAAAATACTACTTAATTGTGTACTGAACCATGCTGTTTCATTTTAAATTTCAAGAAGTATGTAATTGGTAGATCGCACAGGGCTTCCTCAGTAAACAGTAGATCTTGGATCTAATCAAGTCGGCCACCCCTGCTATATATAATATATTATCATGCAAGTATTAATAACAAAAGCGTTGTTCCTATCTAAAGATCTGCAACCATACTATGGATAGTATGCCATGTCCTAGTAGACTTGCATAGTATGGTGAAAATGAATACATTATCACACTGCCTACAGTTATAAGCAAATAACTTGAGAAATCACATGGGCTGCGTAGAGCGTCAATTTGGGTATTTTGCTTAGGTTGTACACCTATATGCAACCATCCACGATGAAAATTCTCAAGTAATTCCCTCAAGAGTATACTTACTGTATTTTGATATAAGTATATTTACTTTGTTGTATTTTTTTTTCACATGGAGAAAATGTATTTGCAGTCTAAATGAGGTTTGATAAATATATAGTATGCAGACAAGTTCATTGAATATAAATATTTTTTTTTTTTACTATCATAGTTCACTATCAGGATTATTCAGCCCTTATGGTTTTAACACAAATTACACTGTTAACATTAATAATATGTATATTGATAACACTAATAACATATTGACCCTTCTTCTTGTTACTCTAGGATTTGTGTTAAAATATAACTTGTTTAATATCGTTGGGACATAAAGTTAACCGTTTATGATTTTAAGCAACACAAACAGAACGGCCAACTCTCTCCTCCTGCACAGGCTGTTCATTCCAAAGAATAAGTTAATTGATTGTGTCACACTGAATTTCCATTGAAATCCTTATATTCTTTAGTTAATATCATAGTGAGGTGACCAGACAGTTGAGCAGTTGATATTCAATGATGCTGAGAGTATAGTGCAATGATTATCTATTTATTTAATTTGTGTATGGTCATAGTATGGGTAGGCTATAGTTAGTCTACATATAAAGCCTAATATTCTGTATGCTTTCCCCAGCATGGCATCAACATGAATATTAAACAACAATCCAATATCCACGATTGACTCACACTTTTCAAATGGGTGTATGTTAATTTTACATATTTATGTAGATATTTATTTTATTATTTGTGAATGTTATAAACTGACATTAACTAATATTGAAGTTATGAGTTATTTATATTAGTTATATTAACTAATACATACATACCTAAACACAATAACCATATTGGGGCAGAGAAAACCAAACACCACAAAACCAATCTTGACAAATCAATGATCTTGACATAATTGGACATAATACATTCTTTACATTCATTAATTGCCCCATTATGGTCTCTTATTATTCAGATTTGTATGCTAGGTTAATTTTTTCAGGATATTATTAATTAATGTGGTCATATATGTAATACCATTGATTTAAATGTATTTATATAGCTCATTTTGTTAGATGCTTATTATTCATTCTCTCTTTTGAAAAACGGAAAATACTAAATGGTAATCCAGCTTTAACATCAAAATAGTATAAACATCTTTACATTACATCTCAAATGTAAATATTAGCAAATTAACACAAGATATTTGTGAATAATAATGATAATCTTTGACGAATATCTCATCTTAATTCAACTTAATTCAATTATTTTTCAGTGTCGCATGTCTAATTTGACGAGTATTATACTTTACTTAATCATTTTTTAATGTGACATATCATATTTGGCGAGAATTATACTTTATATAATATTTTTTTTTAATATATCGTGTCAAATTTGAGAAATATTAATATTTTTATGTATAAAATGTCAAATTTGACAGATGCCAAATACAAAATGTCCGTATAGGTACATTGCTATTGGTAAGCAACTTCATTCTAACAGTATTATATTCGCAAATAATAACCAAGTGCAACTTTGTTATTTTTAATCATGTATAGGTCAATAACTACCAACATGACTTTTTACATTGCTATTGGTAACCAACTACACGTTAACAGTATTCAATTGTTAGATAATAGCCAAGTGCAACTTTGTTATTTTTAATCATATATTGGTTAATAACTACCAATATGACTTTAACCGAGCCAAAAAGGTACTTTGCTAACTTTAGATTTTTTCAGTGAAGGGTTGCGACGCTGAGGATGATGATGATGATGATGTTCCAAGAGCATAATAATGTATATTTTTCTTTGCAATCTTTAATCATCATGAGCATACAAATATAGTTTATGGAAATATTTTCTTCTTTATAGCATAAACATAATATATCACAAACAACTGTTATTAGTGTAGGCACTATGCTATGGAAAACTTGTATTCAAATATACTGTCAACATTTGTAGAATTTCGAAATTTTGTTCAATTATTTTTTACATCATCTATCACAGAATGTTGCACGAAAACGTTTCTTTGGAAGTTTAGATGGATTGATTATGCACAAACTGAAAGGGTTTAGATTGATCATTGACCTTTATTCTTTGATGGATTAGTCTACTTGGTCTTTCTTTCAGAACGAATCGATAGTCAGCCAGACTTCAAACTGTATCCTTCAGAAACGCATTAGCCCGTATGATTATTTCGGCGAAAAATACGTATTATTTGAAAACGTATATAAAGACGCTCAATTTATTTTTTAATATACTTTGACAGAGTCGTAAAATAAAAATAGAAATTGTTGTATCATGTATTTTATAAATGTAGACACGTGTATTACCAGCATTGACCATTGAAAATACTCGATATTATCTAAAACGTCACAAAAATAACAATAAATAAATGCAAAATATCCATTAAAAACATTTAATAAAATGTTTTAATAGAAAGAATGATTGATGGAGGTAACTGTAGAGGTCGCCCCAGAAACAACAATATAGACCAGATAATTGGTGACGTGATGTGCTGTAGCAGTTACAAAGAGATGAAGAGACTGGCGGACGATAGAGTTAAGTGGAAAGATCGAGTGTTTGGTGCAGACCAATCCTAGGATTGTGACCCAGAAGAAGAAGAATAAAAAATATATAAAATAATTAGAACTAAAAAAAATAATAAAATATGAGTTAAATAGAACAATACTTATGATGACTCAAACGCCACATACTCGTATTCGTGATGAGGGATGCAAACATACGAATCCAATTAACCACATACACCTTCTCTAAACAGTAAAGGATACTGTCCTGTTCACTAATTTTCATAAAAGCATAGGGATACATTTATGATAAATCTATTTAATTAAGATAGAAATATCTTTAATGGTTTACTCTTGCGTGACCACTCGTATTAATTACGATACTTTCTGAATCAATGATTCATCTCCAGCAACTGAAAATGATATTAACAAATGTAGTTAATTAGTTTTGGTGCTTCTCGCGTAGACATTTGGCCACGATAAACTATGGAGATGATGTGGGTATGTTCACGACGTTAACCGCATTATCAATCATCCCCCTGGACCAGCAATTCTCAATCGTGGATATCGTGAAAAGATGATAGTTTCATATAATAGCATTTGCCATGGACCACAACTGCTTCTTCGTGACTATTATTAATTAACGGTGATCGTTAGAAACCCACGGCAAGGCACGCAATGATAATACATTGTGCTCTTCGAGAACTATTATCTACGGTTTATATGAACAATCACAGATCTATTATAGAGGTTTATTTTAATTATTTGGAATCATGCATATTACACACATACCATCACGCCATGTCCCTCCAACAAATATTATTTTATGTGCATTGTTAACAATGAATTTAACGATTAATATGACATATTGTTATTTATTTATTTATTTATAAACGACATAAATTTCCTTTTACATACATACATAAAAACACATAGTGGCAAGATCATTGACAGCTCTAAGAGAGGATCTTGAACCATTGGAAACAACAGCGAAATAGGTTGGATTGGAAATTAATGAAAGCAAGACTAAACTAATGAAACAATCCAGAAACTCAAGGAATAACCCTCTATGCAGCATTCAGTTTGGGGATCGAAACTTCGAGGTAGTTGATGAATTTTCTTACCTGGGGTCCACCATAAACAAGGAAAATGAAGACCACATAGAAATAATAATAAGGTATCACACTGGTAACAAAACATTCTTCTCTCTGCTCCAGGTGCTTAAATCAAAAAGTGTTCACAGAAAAACAAAAATCACCCTGTATATGACTTTAATAAGAACAGTGGTGACATAGCAAGATCCGCAGAGATGCTGGATACATATGAGAGGAGAGTGCTGCGGAAAATACTGGGACCCGTGAATGATGGAGAAGCTTGGAAAATAAGCTATAATGATGAAATATACAGCATCTATAAGACTCCTAGGCTCTCTATACATGCTAGACTGAGCAGGCTGAGATGGCCTGGGCATGTACAGAGAATGCCGTCATCATGGGCACCCAAGAGGATCCTTGAGGTACATCCGAGTGGAAGAAGGAAGGTCGGCAGACCCAGGCTGCGAGGGGAGGATGAGGTGAAAAAGGATGCAGAACAATTACTGCACGTAGCAGTCTAGGGGACAGCACCTGGAGACAGGAGATGGAGGCTAGGATTGATGGAGGCCAAGACTCGATATGGGATGTAGAGCCATCGGAAGAAGAAGACGAATACATACATAAAAACACATATTGAAGACAAAAATATATATGTAGATTAAGAAAAAACAATTACGTATACAAATGGTAAAAAAAAATTTAAACCTAAACAGTAAGACAATAAATTAAAATTAAAAAAAAAACAATAGATGTAAGCAAACATAAAAAAAGATAAACATATGGACTCAAAATAAACCAAAACAGTAAATTCAAAAATAAAAAAGCAATAGACGTAAACAAACCTAAAAAAAAGATGTAGATATTGAAAATATCACATCATGTTGTTTCTCTCTAAAAAAATGTTAATATCGTCCGTTTATATTATTTATGTTTGGACAGTATAAAAATGTCACCTTAATGAGAGTATTTATAACCAATATTAATAATAATAATAATATTCCTCCTCAGAGCCTAATCCTTTGATATGTTAAGTATTTGGATGGGTGAACTATTCCCAATTGAAAGCTTGATGATGCGTTTGTTGCATTTTATTTTGCTCTTTTAAATAAATTACAATTTACGCATTGATCTGCTAATTCTTTTGAGGAAGTGTATAATGGTAATAATAATAATTGAGTGTCATTATTTGTAGTGCTTAATTGTTATTAATATCATTAGTAAATCGGCCATCGCCGCGAAAAAAAATATATTCGTAATAAATACTCTCATTTAGGTTAGAATATTATGTTACACATTTGCTTTGAAATTGACAACTTGAAGTATTTCCATGATGAAACAAGTTGTAGGCAGGTATGTATACTAAAACTATAGAAGCGAATATTTGACACGAATCGATTTAAAACTGTATTTTCTTTCAATTTCATACTACTACCATTATTTTAAGAAAGTTCACTACAGGTTGAATTGTTTGTAAATAAAGTTAAATGAAATGTTTAAGTATCCCTGATGTTTTGCATCACGTACTTTTAACCACTAAACAAACCATAGTAATTTAAACTGAAAACTTCACATGATCATATTATACATAATAACAATATGATTTTAGGTATTCATAATATCCACTCAACAATATCAAATGTCAAATGCTGCTAATGTTATAATGACTAAAGTGAAAATCTCTCAACAGAATAAAGTTATTACGGTAGAGCAATTACATGCAAACAGTAGTGACAATCATATCAATAACGTAGGCTACTGCTTTTCATCTCGACTTTCATCGGATCGTATACAAAATATGTAGCTACCTACTTACATACAAAGCTTTATGTTGTAACTTGTCAAATATTTTAACAGTTTTATGGTGGAAAACACATGCGGTGAATTGGATATCAAGATAAGGTGATTGGATAGATTCACATTATTCGAATTTTTATGAAAATATTTGGAAACGAATAGGCTAGTAAATTAAAAGATTTAAATAGATATTTACGTAGTAAGAAAATGTTTTTATCAATATTTTTATAACGAAAATGTACATTAATACAGCGTGATTAAAAACGGGCATAAACCCAATTTTATTCGCGATTTTTGTAGTTTTTTCGCGAAAAACGCGAATTTGGCTCTTTTTTCACGTTTTAGGAAAATAACGAAAAAATTCGGCACCTTTAGACATTTTCGTAAAACAAATTCACAACATTTATCGACCGAAAAGGAGTTAAATAAAATATTTTTTGTATCTCAAATCAAGAAATCTGCGCAGTCTAAATATGAAATATACTTAGATTAAAATAAGATAATTATAAGAATGAATAAATAAATAAAGTAAAAGTAAATAAATCTTTATTATATGGATGTACATTGTACCTACATTATACATCATATGATTGTGATGTAAATATGGATATCTCCTATATATATTATGTCGAATCATAATATAGGTTTCTATGCTCTATTAATACTATTTTGGTAGACAGAAGAACAAACATTAAAAAAGCACTTGGCTTCGATGGCGATCCTTAATTTTGAATCTATTTCAATTTTTTTAATTTCATAGATGGATCGATGGCAGAGCGGTTAGCACGCTGGGCTAGTAATCCAGTGGTCGCGAGTTCGAATCCTGCCTCGACCGATTTCGTTCACCTATAGCACAAGCATTTATTTGCTTATTTTAGGGAACGTAGGAAGATGTATATGTACTTGTTTAACAAGGACATATTCATTTTTATTAAAAACGAGTGGGTTGTGGCCAACACTAAACTCTCCACACCACAAATATTGACAATGAAATATTTTATTCATTCTAAATTTTACTACCAGGAATATAAATTTTCTAACGATAGTATATTTTCATGTTAAGATAGACAAACTATTAATGCAGTATGGTGTAGAATTCTAATGTTGTATGAAATATTTTAATAAAAGCAGATAAATTTTGTTTTTAAGGACGCGAAAGCATTTTCAAAATTTTGACACGTGATATCATATGAAGAAATTTTTTGTTATTTATGGAAAGCTAATCAGTTCTATGTTCAAGCTCTTTACATTATAACATGAAATCAAATTACTGAACTTTTCCATACATAGAAATTTATCTAATTACATTTTTATTCATACTAAATGTTACTACCAGGAATATAAATTTTCTTCCGATAGTTTATTTTTATGTTAAGATAGACAAACTATTAATGCAGTATGGTGAAGAATGCTTATGTTGTATGAAATATTTTAATAAAAGCAGATAAATTTTGTTTCAAAGAGCGTTAGAGCATTTTAACCATTTTGACACGTGATATCAAATGAAGAAATTTTTTGTTATTTATGGAAAGCTAATCAGTTCTATGTTCAAGCTCTTTACATTATAACATTAAATCAAATTACTGAACTTTTCCATACATAAGAAATTTATCTTATTACATTTTTATTCATACTAAATGTTACTACCAGGAATATAAATTTTCTTCCGATAGTATATTTTTATGTTAAGATAGACAAACTATTAATGCAGTATAGTGAAGAATGCTTATGTTGTATGAAATATTTTAAAAAAAGCAGATAAATTTTGTTTTAAAGAACGCGAGAGCATTTTCAAAATTTTGACACGTGATATCATATGAAGATTATTTTTGTTATTTATGGAAAGCTAATCAGTTCTATGTTCAAGCTCTTTACATTATAACATTAAATCAAATTACTGAACTTTTCCATACATAAAAAATTTATCTTATTACATTTTTATTCATACTAAATGTTACTACCAGGAATATAAATTTTCTTCCGATAGTATATTTTTATGTTAAGATAGACAAACTATTAATGCAGTATAGTGAAGAATGCTTATGTTGTATGAAATATTTTAAAAAAAGCAGATAAATTTTGTTTTAAAGAACGCGAGAGCATTTTCAAAATTTTGACACGTGATATCATATGAAGATTATTTTTGTTATTTATGGAAAGCTAATCAGTTCTATGTTCAAGCTCTTTACATTATAACATGAAATCAAATTACTGAACGTTTCCATACATAGAAATTTATCTAATTACATTTTTATTCATACTAAAAATGTTACTATCAGGAATATAAATTTTCTTCCGATAGTATATTTTTATGTTAAGATAAACAAACTATTAATGCAGTATAGTGAAGAATGCTTATGTTGTATGAAATATTTTTAAAAAAGCAGATAAATTTTGTTTTAAAGAACGCGAGAGCATTTTCAAAATTTTGACACGTGATATCATATGAAGATTTTTTTTGTTATTTATGGAAAGCTAATCAGTTCTATGTTCAAGCTCTTTACATTATAACATGAAATCAAATTACTGAACTTTTCCATACATAGAAATTTATCTAATTACATTTTTATTCATACTAAATGTTACTACCACTACCACTAAATGTTGCTATTCAAATGTTGTAATCCCATATGTAAAAATCGTCTGGAAGTAGAAACTGTTGAGTGCATCGAAAAAGTCGCCACGTGGATGTCTAGCAACAAGCTTAAACTGAACCCAACTAAAACAGAGTTTATGTGGGTAGCTTCACCACGGCGACAGAACCTCATTGAGAGTACTCCTATCAACATCAACGGAGAAACACTCGTGCCAGCTACAAGTGTCAAATTCTTGGGTATTCACTTGGACAATAAGTTGTCACTTGACCTTCAAATCTCAAAAACGGTCAGTTCATGTTTTTTTCAGCTCAGACAACTGAAAAACATTCGTCGAAATTTACCTAAGAATGAGACTAAAACACTTGTAAATTCATTCGTTGTGTCTCGGCTTGATTACTGCAACGGCATTTATGCTGGATTGCCGAAGTATCAGCTCGATAGACTACAGATGGTATTTAACACAGCGGCAAGACTTATTTTCGGTGCAGAAAAACGATGTCACATAACTCCACTACTAAACGAATTACACTGGTTGAAGTGTCCAGAGCGAATTGATTACAAAATTTGTTTGACAGTATATAATGCTTTGAACAACCTGGCACCAAAATATATACAAGAGCTGTGTCAGAGAAGAGATCTCTCTGGGAGGCATCTCACACTCAGGTCATCTGGATCACAGAGTAAAAATTCCTTAAAGGAGTTGGACAGAGTCAACAAAGCGGCTTACTATGACCGATGCTTTAGTGTGAGTGGTCTTATTAAGTGGAATTCACTGCCTCTAGATGTCCGCAGTGCTCAAAGCAAGAGCACTTTCACTAAAGGATTAAAAACTGCTTTGTTTCAAAGAGCAACACAACATTAGACTATCAGCGCCCTTGGTATGATCTTGAATCATTAAACGGCGCTATACAAATGACTTATTATTATTATTATTATTATTGCCAGGAATATAAATTTTCTTCCGATAGTATATTTTTATGTTAAGATAAACAAACTATTAATGCAGTATAGTGAAGAATGCTTATGTTGTATGAAATATTTTTAAAAAAGCAGATAAATTTTGTTTTAAAGAACGCGAGAGCATTTTCAAAATTTTGACACGTGATATCATATGAAGATTATTTTTGTTATTTATGGAAAGCTAATCAGTTCTATGTTCAAGCTCTTTACATTATAACATGAAATCAAATTACTGAACGTTTCCATACATAGAAATTTATCTAATTACATTTTTATTCATACTAAATGTTACTATCAGGAATATAAATTTTCTTCCGATAGTATATTTTTATGTTAAGATAGACAAACTATTAATGCAGTATAGTGAAGACTGCTTATGTTGTATGAAATATTTTAAAAAAAGCAGATAAATTTTGTTTTAAAGAACGCGAGAGCATTTTCAAAATTTTGACACGTGATATCATATGAAGATTATTTTTGTTATTTATGGAAAGCTAATCAGTTCTATGTTCAAGCTCTTTACATTATAACATGAAATCAAATTACTGAACGTTTCCATACATAGAAATTTATCTAATTACATTTATATTCATACTAAATGTTACTATCAGGAATATAAATTTTCTTCCGATAGTATATTTTTATGTTAAGATAGACAAACTATTAATGCAGTATAGTGAAGAATGCTTATGTTGTATGAAATATTTTAAAAAAAGCAGATAAATTTTGTTTTAAAGAACGCGAGAGCATTTTCAAAATTTTGACACGTGATATCATATGAAGATTTTTTTTGTTATTTATGGAAAGCTAATCAGTTCTATGTTCAAGCTCTTTACATTATAACATGAAATCAAATTACTGAACGTTTCCATACATAGAAATTTATCTAATTACATTTTTATTCATACTAAATGTTACTATCAGGAATATAAATTTTCTTCCGATAGTATATTTTTATGTTAAGATAGACAAACTATTAATGCAGTATAGTGAAGAATGCTTATGTTGTATGAAATATTTTAAAAAAAGCAGATAAATTTTGTTTCAAAGAGCGTTAGAGCATTTTGACAATGTTGACACGTGATATCATATGAAGAAATTTTATGATATCTATGAAAAGCTAATCAGTTCTAAGTTCAAGCTATTAATATTCTTATATCAATATGAAATCAATGAACTGAACATTGCCAAATATATAAAAATCCTCTTGTTACATATAAGTTTCATACAAATATCCATTAAATAAAATATAATTTTTGAAACCGTTGAATATTTTTCTTTTAACATTGACCAACTTTGAATACAATTTTATGAAGATTCTTGGTGTTGTATAAATAGTTGAAACCAAATTAAAATATCTCTAATTTCCAGGTCGTGAGAGTATTTTTTCAGTTTTAATAGATGAAATCATAAAGAAACATTGGGAAAAAATGAACCGTTGTATATGGAAAACTAATCAGCTCTAAGTTTATGGACTTAACACATGTGATATCAATATGAAGTCAATCGGACTTATAGTTTGGGCTGCAGAGAGGACACAAAAAAAACAACGTAAATGATGAATTCATAGAGAAGAAATCAAAAGTTGTCTATGGAAAACTAATCAGCTCTAGGTCTTTGCACTTTACACATATGATGTTAATATGAAGTCGATCGGACTTATAGTTTGGGCTGTAGAGAGGACACAAAAAGATAAATGCTACGGCGTACGGCGTATACGCCATACACACAAACACATCACGACGAAACTCATAGTGTGCATTCTCTACATGATACCCATTGAGAAATTGATGTAAAAAAAATACGCTTAAATTTTGCGAAATCATGACTCTCCCCTATTCCATAGTGTGGAGAGTAAAAATATATATGTTTTTACTAAGTTTAGTTTGTCGATTGACAATTCTTGATAGAACGCCATTGTACGTTGATATGTTATATCATTATTCTGACGATGTGCTTTGCACGAAACGCGTCAATAATCAAATAAACACAATAGAACAATTACCAAGTATTTTTATATTTTTTATAACATATCAACATATATGTTTTTTTTTACTTATATAAATAAATGTGATTTGAATAGAAAATTCCTTTTAAATAGTGTTTTTATTTATTACTAGCTTTTATGTCCCGCCGTTGGCCAAGAATGTAAATTAGTGAAGGAATAAGCAATCGTTTATATACCTACATAATATTGTCACACATAATTTTTTTTAACCGTAGTATGAAAAGTAGTTTGAAATTTAATTGAGTTTAAGCGGTGTAAAATCTTAAAGTGATGGCCACAATCCATTTGCTTTTATATATAAGCACATACAATTTCTGCACGCATGGACTATGGGAAATGATTTTAAATATGACTTATTATAAAAAGACAACGTCGTAAAGAGTTTGGATTTGGCCACAACCCCTATTTTTATATATTGTCATCGAACGCAAATAATGTGTTTTAAATATTTAGTAATTTTGAATGATGGGAAATGGTTTAAAAATTGATTAAACAAAAGTACCTACTGAAAATATTCTAGTGTTGGTCCCATCCCATTCGTTTTTATATTTTTCGTCAAGTGTGCATATAGTTTATTATAGTTTTGCACAATAAAACTGATAGACTTAAAACTGACACATAAGTCTACATTACAGAAGAAGAAGACTTAAGCTATGTTAAATAGTTTTTAATATGAATATAAACGTTGTGAAGATCCAGCAATGGCCACAACCCCGATTTTTTATATATTGTCATCAAAATGAAATGTGTAGTTATTGAAAATTAAGCAATATATGATGATATAATAAATGGTGTAAATTTGATTGAACAAAAGTAATGAGAAGATTCTAGTGTTGGTCACATCCCATTCGTTTTTATGTATTTTCATCAAGTATGCATGTTGTTTATAATATTTCGTTACAATAGACTATTAGACATAAAACTAATCCAAAAGACTAAATAAAAAAAGAAGTAGAAGTATAAAACTATAACAAATAGTTTGTAATAAAAACTGACCCAATGGTCTACATAGAAGATGAAATAGAAGAATTACACATTAGGAAATGTATTATATAAAAAACTGACCAAAATGTCTTCATAAAAGAAGAAGAAGATGAATTGAACTATAGGAAATATTTTATATAAAATTCACCCAACATCTACATAAAATAAGAAAACGAAGAATTAGACTAAAGGATAGTTTGTTTAAAAATAGTTTGTTTAAAAACTAACCAAAAGGTCTACATAAAGGAAGAAGAAGACGAATTAGACTATAGGAAATAGTTTGTAAAAAACTCACCCAAGGTCTACATAAATTAAGAAAAAGAAAAATTAGACTATAGGAAATAGTTTATTTATGAACTGTCCCAAATGACTTCACAAAAGAAGAGGAAGAAGATTTAAACCCCAAGAAATAGTTTGTAGAAAAAATCACCCAAAGGTCTACATAGAAAAAAGAAGAATTTCACTATAGGAAATAGTTTGTAGTTAATATATTGAATGTGTATTGTAGTTAACCTAAAATAGTTTAATAATTTTCCTATACAAAATCAGTATATTCTTGGTTTTTAAGTAGTAAGTATTAGTTATGTAGGTACCTACCTACAATGATGTTCTAAATTAATTCGAATTCGATTTATAACAAATTTTATTTGAATATCAGAATGTGTCCGTTACCATAGTAACCATGTTCCAACATGTGAAAAATATCAAATGTTATGGAGACATTTTTTGAATATGTAGGTACCTACATTGGTTTGTTCGATGCCATAAAAATGAAAATTGTCAGAAAAATCAAATATTTTAAACAAATTATACAATTTTATTACGCCTATATCTTTACTAATAATTAACAGACTTTTACAATATATGTCTTAAAACTAGCTGTAATGTCTTGTGTTTCATTTTATTATTTCATAATCACATTTATTTCAAAGGTATATTATTTTAAAGAACATATTCATTCGGTAGGAAAATTAAATATCGTATGAAAAGATATTAAAATGGCGGGGTTATATGTACATTTGTACAAAACGCTTACTTTAAAAATAAGTTAAACATTATAATTAGACAAAATATTCACCATGTTTTTCACTTAAAAGCTAAGTTATACTTGAAAATATATTTTTTTCGTATAAATACGTACTTCTAACTTTTAAACTAACGGATATTTGCGTGCAAAATGTACACTTTTTTGACAGATATGACTTGGAAAATTTTGTATGAAAAAAATAATTATTGAAATATCTTTAAAATTCAGCATTTTAATCGCATTATTTTTAGCGTGACACTGCATCAGGTATACTGGTACACGTTCGCACATAAATTAGATTTTTAGATGCTCTTGGTTTTTCAAAAGGCGTGAGACAAACACACACACACACACACATACACACACACACACACACTAACATATTGATTGCTTTATTACTTTAGATTTTTTTTTGAATGGACTTGCATTCGAAAATAACGTTAATATTTTGACTCTAGCCATTAGATACATATTATGCATAGAAAAATGTTATTATCATGTTAGAATTTGATACAAAGAGAGAATTTAAGTAGTCGCGAGTTCTAAGTTAGCGAATCCTGCATAATTTCAAGGACATTTTCCTAAAAAAAAACGATAATTTCATAATGATGGTTATTATAAACATGGTAATATGACGAATTGTTTCAACATTTTATCATGTTGGTATGACAATACAAAAGATTGTACTTAAAGGTTTTTTTTTTCGTAATACAATATTAAACTTTTTAAACGCCTTCTCGCACAGCAATTTGAACGCAAGAAACGACATAACGATATATTTTTCCATTATATTTGTGCAGTGCCGGTCCTGTTTTACTTCGAAAAAATGTGCTTACACCGAGCGCGACTAACCAACCAAAAGTAACGAAAAAAAATTGATCTAAAGGCCCCCTACATTGCGCCATCTCATTGCGCCGAGCCGTTTGACACTCACGTGAATGCGAAAATACAACATTTTCTCTTTTTTTTCTTTTTATATATAAACAAACCGCTATAGCAGTTGTATAAAACTCATCATCAGAATTATAACTCATTTTTACTTGAAAATTTCAAAAAAATGGAAATTATTAATGCGAAAGCGCCGACACCTTGTGTATACTAATTTTGATTGCTCGATGGCGCGCGTGTGAGTGTGGTGAAAATTTTACAATGGTCCAAATGGAGCCGGTCCATATGGAGCGACGCAGAATGAGACGATCGTGAATGATCGATCGCGATCTATCGTCTTATTGAGGTCAATAAATAATGTTGAATTCATGTTTATAATCAAATTTGAAGGCTTCATTTAAATTTAATAAGGATATAAATTTTAAATCAAATGAACTACCTACTGGTTGTTTCGGAATTATGAAATAACAAAATATTCTAATATTTTGAAATTTGACTAATAAGTATTAAACATATATTGTAGAGTTTATTTTTTTAACACTTCCTTACTTTTTTAGTTAGTTGCTAAAATGTATTTTAATATAAGTAGGTACTGTTTTCAAATCAGAGAAGCAATAATTGCATGAAAATTTGATTTAAATATATTTAACTAAGAATTCACACTCGGACACAATGGCCGCATTGAGTTTTAAAACATTTATTTATTTCTTAGTATTCCGTGATATAATTAAGGTCCTACTTATTAGATTTGGTTAATAGCTTCCTTAACGCGAACTAGTTAAGCACGACTGAAATAGTTAAGATCGGTACTAAAAACCTTACTAATTAACGTATACTAAGATATGACTAACTAGTTCACCGAATCGTTTACACACACTCATTTATTTTATTCATATGGCCGCATTGGCGTTATAGATGTCAAAAAATAGATAACTGTATGTAATTTTTGGATAACTGACATCGAAAAATGAAAACAAACACCGCGTTGTGCCGTGCTGTGTTGAGTAAATTTAAACACGATTGTGATGAAGAACAACGAGGAAAAAAGTTATAAGGATTTTATTTTTCTGTCAATCTCAAATATGCATCGAATCATATGTGAAAATTTCACCATTTTGAAATATTTGGCATGACGCGTTAGTCAAGAGTTAAACAACTTCTCGACCTGTCCTGACTTGACGTCTACTGAATAAAGATGTAATAAAGCTAGTGACGGTTTATAAGTAAACTTTTTCGTTAATCACGCTCTATTACCAGGTACTATAGATAGTTTACTTTTATAAGTAAGACGGATATATAAATTTAACTGCTGGGATCCAACCACTATATTTTTTTGACAGATTTTTAATTATCTCAATAGAGACGAAGTTGGAATATTTATTGTAGGAGAACCGGGAAATCAAGGCACCTACAGGGCTTACGACCTGTCATCGGCTGGTTTACGTGATCACTTTATGCGCTTGCGCAACGTTCACCAATTATGCCTTTTTAATGAGATCCCTATCAATTCAATTTTGAAAGTTCTATATATTGTAATACTGAAATTCTTTTCGCTTGAAAATAAGGAATTTTAACTACAGCCATCTATGGGTGAAATTATGAACAACAATCTTATTATTTTTTATTTATTTTGTTGTAACGCTATCTATTGAGAGAATTGGTTTTTTTTTGTAAATAATGAAAGCTACAATTCTTATATCTGAGGTGACAATGCATTTTTCGCATAGAAGTCACCCCTGAATTGCGCCAGACTTATAAGGTCATTTTTGTCTTATTTACCTACTTGTACCAATGTGTAAGTAATCGAATATTTTTATTATTGCATATGCGCAAACATTGGATTTTTTTCCCTGTCGGGAGTCAAAGATATTTTTTTGACAGATTTTTAATTATCTCAATATGTTGTTCATAATTTCACCCATAGATGGCTGTAGTAAAAATTCCTTATTTTCAAGCGAAAAGAATTTCAGTATTACAATATATAGAACTTGCAAAATTGAATTGATAGGGATCTCATTAAAAAGGCATAATTGGTGAACGTTGCGCAAGCGCATAAAGTGATCACGTAAACCAGCCGATGACAGGTCGTAAGCCCTGTAGGTGCCTTGATTTCCCGGTTCTCCTACAATAAATATTCCAACTTCGTCTCTATTGAGATAATTAAAAATCTGTCAAAAAAATATCTTTGACTCCCGACAGGGAAAAAAATCCAATGTTTGCGCATATGCAATAATAAAAATATTCGATTACTTACACATTGGTACAAGTAGGTAAATAAGACAAAAATGACCTTATAAGTCTGGCGCAATTCAGGGGTGACTTCTATGCGAAAAATGCATTGTCACCTCAGATATAAGAATTGTAGCTTTCATTATTTACAAAAAAAAACCAATTCTCTCAATAGATGGCGTTACAACAAAACAAATAAAAAATAATAAGATTGTTGTTCATAATTTCACCCATAGATGGCTGTAGTAAAAATTCCTTATTTTCAAGCGAAAAGAATTTCAGTATTACAATATATAGAACTTTCAAAATTGAATTGATAGGGATCTCATTAAAAAGCCATAATTGGTGAACGTTGCGCAAGCGCATAAAGTGATCACGTAAACCAGCCGATGACAGGTCGTAAGCCCTGTAGGTGCCTTGATTTCCCGGTTCTCCTACAATAAATATTCCAACTTCATCTCTATTGAGATAATTAAAAATCTGTTAAAAAATATCTTTGACTCCCGACAGGGAAAAAAATCCAATGTTTGCGCATATGCAATAATAAAAATATTCCAACCACTATGCTACAGAAGTCGACATACATTCACATATCATCTTAATTTTTATTATCATGTTTTTAATTGAAAATCAACATACCAGTGGAGCAACATGGGGGGTAACTCAGACTATGTCATTTTAGGCACTAAACCTAATCGATTCGCCTCTGCATTTGTGTACCTATTACTGTGAGGAAAATAATATTTCCATAAAAAACGGGTATTAAAATGTCTGAATTAATGCTGCAAGATTTTCTGTGTTATGTGGGGTAAAAAATGTAATGAACGGCATTACTATTTTCAAAGGAAAAGATGACGAATAAATGATATTTGCCTTTCAAAGCATAATTCGCATTTTTATGAACTTTGTTATTGCTTTAATACATACATACAAGACTATCAGTGTAAAATAATGTATATTTAAACACAAATACATATATTAATGAGTATTTTGTGTGAAGTACTCACATTCCTTTCTATTATTATAGTGCTCCCATATTTCGGGTATTCCTTAAGAGCTGTGTAAACGAAAATACAACAGGCAGCAAACACAATACATAGTTCAGCAATGAGGTACACCACCCATTAAGAATATATATTTTTTTAAGATAATACAATACTGGTGTGTGGAGATAAACGCATTTGTGGTGCTTCATTTTTTATAAGGTTCTGAAAATTAATCTCTTGCTGCAATAATCTCAGAGAGTAGAAATAATTTATTGTGATAAAAAAAAATATATTTTTTTCATAATATTAGATGTAAGTACTAATATTAATCGAATATTTTATGATCGCATACACAAACATTAGATTTTTTCCCTGGTTCTCCAATAAATATATATTCCAACATCGTCTCTATTGAGATATTAAGTTTGTCAAAAAATAAGACCTACCTACCTATAATATTTATTGTTGCTACGAATGAAACAAAGTTGGTAGTATTAAGTAATTTGCTGATAACGTTAATGCCTACAAAAAAGAACATTGCTGAAGAAATTGCAAAACTCGCCACTTGTGCAGATTGCCAGGAAGTGATTATTAGAAAATATTTACAAATAAATAACTATATGAAGATATTGATATGAGTTTTGCCACTTAGAAATATTGTATACAGTCACACACAGTATGGCAGATGAGTCGTTTGGAAAAACTCATTATTTTTAATTTGTTGTTTTTTTTTCATCACCTATGAGTTTTTGTGAAATTTGAGTATTATACATACAAAATACTAACAAGGAAAAGAAAAATCCTGATTTATAAAACTCTTCTCAGACCTGTCGTAGTGTATAGAGCTGAATGATAAGTCTTAACAAAAAGAGACGAAAATAGCTTCATGATATTTGAAAGGAGAATCCTGAGAAAGATTTTTACCCCAGTAAATGATACGATATAATAACGAACTATTGGCATGTTATGACGAAACCAACATTGTACAAGTCATAAAATTACGTAGACTGCAGTGGTTGGTACATATCAGCGGGATGAATGATGATCGTATCCCCAAAAAAGATCTTAAGACAAATCCAGAGGTCAGAAGAAGTAGAGGCAAGCCCAAGCTAAGATGGCTGGATTACACAGATGACGACATAAGGGCGATCAGAATAGCTAACTGGAGGAGAGCGGTGGAGGACAGGGACGGCTGGAGAAAGATTCTGGAGGAGGCCAGTGCCCACACAGGGCTGTAGCGTCAATTATGATGATGAGACGATATCTAATATATAAAAATGCACTTCTATAAAATAATTACCCAAGTTGTCCATTAAACAGATAATATATAAAAATGCACTTATATCTAATTTAATCAAATAGAACGTTAATTGTACATCTAACTCAACACAGTAGTTGCATATTTATTAATTGTAATCAATTCACGTTTTGAAGTCAGTGCCAAACAATAATTTAACAAAAGCATTCGACGGATCAACCTCTGTTTTTTAATTCGGTTAAATATTAAGAAAAACAGATGTTGTTTAAAGTTAAACTCTTGAATAAATTACAGTTTGTTCTTCAAGTTTTTCTTAATCATAAAGGGATCATAATAAGATAAGGTTTTTTTCTCGAAAAATAAAAAAAACGTTGATTTCCGGGGGAGCATGGTGTATGTATGTATGCATGTAAATATGTTTCAAAACCATATTACACACCGTGTATCTCCATATACATAACATGTTGAACAAATCCGTTTTTTGTTGAATTTCGTCTGCCTGCAAAATGAGATTTTTTTGTGATGGATGATGGTTCATTCGTATGTTTGCTCCACGAGATCTTCAAAACAATTTGTTCATGTCAACTTTGCCACCATATTCATCCTAACTCAGCCATCATCTCCCTTGATCCTTTCTGTACTCCCACATTACCAACTGCCAAGCAGTCTGTCTCCTTCTTCAGAGACGAGCGACAACAGTTTTGATTTCTATATTAACCTTATGTAATATCGTGGACTTTGTCGCTCAGTTGGTGAAATATCTGACTCGTGATTCGAAGCTCGAATATTTATTAATTTGTTAATTAATTGTTTGAATGTTTGTTCGTTAAATTGTTTGTTTATTTATTTGATTTTTTACATGGACAAAAATGTAATATCTCAAATTGATTTTTTTTTTAAAAATTCCATAGTTTCTCAAAATTTATTTACTAACAAAAACATCAGTCTAACTGCCTTTATTTCCAAATAGAAACAGTGTCTAATGAATGTGGAATAAGTAATAATATTGAAAACTCGAATCTGTAATATTTGAAGTGCAGTTTAGTCAAAAATATATTTTAATTTCGCTAACCGATACCTTCAATAATGGAACGGTACCAAAAGCGTGTGGTAAATTTTATAATTAAATAAGTAATAATAATTTATTTTGAAAGAACAATTTATTTTGAAGAGAATCAAAAGTAAGATAGCAAAAGCCGATTGAACAATGAAAAAAAACGCAAGCTAGTTGAAAAATAAACAATGACTAATGACGCGGGGTCTTTTCCGATTAAGCTTCCAAGTGGAGAGGAACTTTTGGGTTAAATACTATAAAGCCAAGGATTCCGAGGTGAGTAATATTTAAAATTCTTTTTTGTATTGTGTTGAACTAATCCGTTTTGTATTTCAGCATTTTAACAAGAAATTATTTAATAAATTATGTTCATTCTGCTGTTATGTTCCTGTAGAGTTGTTTATTTATTTATTTATGCAATACATAAACACTTCTATAACACGAACTATGGGGTTAATTACACCAAGGAGATATCTGTAAAATTTAAATTGATTGTTCGGGCGAGAAAGACCTGAATCAATTCCAAGCGGAGTTCGCTGTCTTTTCTAGTGGTCACTGCTTCTACGCGCACCATCCTTGGGAAACCCGACAAGGAGTCGTGCCGATACATGGTCTTTCGATTGGTGTCTACTTTTGTTCTCGCCCTGTTGAAGAAACCCGACATGGAGTCGTGCTAATTACGATATCGTTGCAGGTATTAGTACATACATATATCCTGAAAGAGGGATTCCCGATCGAACTTGGAGCTTGACACTTTCATAATAGTTTCTGATTCGTCATAAGACTCAGTCGACTGTTGAGTTTCTCTGGTGGACCGATACTATCCCAAATGGTTGCTGAATGTTTGAATTCGTTGCACGTAAAATAACTTGTTCGATAGAATGGGTTAAATATTAGATTCAGTTGTTGTATGTGGAGCATTCGCTTCATATCGAGTAAGTAGAATACAGATATTGTTTTTTTTAATGCCAGGGTTACACCGTGTTAATGACAATTCACTCGAAATCATACTCGGAATCACAAAATACAGACATAACACCAGATATGAAACATGGAGTTGGGGAATTTTACTAACAAATGTATTTTTTGTTTTGTTATTTATTTTTAAATATATACTTTAGTATATGGTACTTCTTAATAACATATAATATGTTTAAATAAATAGACACGTTGACTATTTACACATTTATTATTGAATACAGTAATAATAATAATACAATAATAGTTATACAAATGAACCAAAACGTGAGAGCACTATAAACGATAAATCCACGATCAATTCAGCCCTCGTTCAGACACTCGTTTATATATATCTTCCAACTCCCGAAGAATGCCGAACTCCTGATTCGTGCAAACTCGTATAATGCCTGTCAGCTATAAAGATTGACTGTTGTAAGGCGCAACATCAATATATTACAAATACCTTCAATATTTTCACGCTTATTAAAATAGTGTGTGATAAGTTTTATATCCTCATCCGTGAATTCTTCTGGTCTGTATGGACTGGAATGGATTGCGGACGTTGGAGGTCAGCGTTGATATATCGAAAAGAGGGCCCTCTTAAACCTACACTTGGGTCACACGTCTCGAGCATCGTCCGGACTATCCTTTCTGGATCAAGCATATGAAATCTCGTATTATTCACATATGAAATCTGCATATAAATAAAGTAGACCTGGTAAGATTGTCGTTCTGGATTTTCAAATGTTTGTGCACGACTATATTCATGTCAGTCTGCCCAAGGCTGCCTGTTCTTACATTCGTTTGAAATCTTTCTATGTGGAAATCGGCAATTTTACAGTAGAGTAAAAAACTTACAATATTACATTTTTATAATATTACATTTGAAACAGTATAAAAACACAAAGCCTCACAAGCTGATATGTTTTTTTTTATTATTTTCAAAAGAAAGTTAGTTTAAATGTTATATAATAAGAATTAAAGAATGCTTTTATGCTTTACTCGCCGAGTCGCCAAAATTGATATATGTGAATTTACCCTGAAGATGACAAAAATACCAACATTCTGATATATGCGTCCCTATCGTAATTAGACCTCAAATGGCACGAAGTAATAAAATCCGACACAGGGAGAGTGAGCAATTCACGTTGAACAAATGGTCCCTTTTGCATTGTGGGTCAGATTTGCTTTCCTCGCGTTGTTCCACCATTCTTTCAGCTGTCAAATATTCGAAAGTTACCTACTTTATATTTTTATCGTAATTAATATATATTGATTTAGTTTATTTTCCAATATTTAATAACTTTATATTTTATTTTCTTTCAGAATCAAATTTTAGCCTATATAGTTACAAAAAAATGTAAGTTGAAATTTCAATTCTCGATGAATTTAGGTAAATTTTAAATCAACATTCACATATGGAAAGAACGTAGGTATTTGTTTAAAGATATTTTCATAAATGAGTTGGTGATTATTGTATTTCGGTGTACAGGTTATGTCATTCTTCTAGGAGTAGGTTAATAAGTGCAGAAGGAATGGCACATGAAAATAACATGTTGCGAATGGTTGCACTTAGGGCAAACGAATCTAAAGAACAGCAAGAAAGGAGATGTGAAGCCAGTAGATTACGAATGACGGCGTATAGGGTATTACAATTTCTGCAGCAAGAAAGAAGAAATACAGATTTTCAGTCTTCAAGTAATTGGATAGAGGTAGGGAGTCGTGATAATTTAATGATAATAGATCAGATGAATATGCAAGACGTTGAAGTAATAGAAATTACTGCACTTGAATGCGCCATCTTAGCAGCATTAAAAGTATAAAACAGCCTCTAAGTCTTCAAGTCATAAGGCCCCTGAGGAGTCAAATTGAAAACGCTTAACAATATCGCCAAACACTATTTTTTTGTATGTAAAATAACAGATGTGGCATTGAAACATGAATCATGGAGACAAAAGGAAAATTCTGCTTTTTCCTATAGTTGCAATATAGATATTAACCTATAGTTGCAATTTATTTCTGAGCCAGTATCAACTTTTGGTAGAATGTCTATAATTTGTACATATTGTGGTGATTCGAAATGGAAGGGAGAAAACCCAGGAATGTGTTGTAACAATGGAATAGTACACATACCTGCAATAGATATCCTCCAGAGCCTCTTTATACATTATTAACAGGTAATTCTATAAATGCATGCCATTATAGAATTAAGTATTATAAAAGTCATGTTAGAAGATATAATAGGACGATGTATGAGAGGGTCAGAAATGAGGACATAAGGAAAGAATGTAAGATAAAGAAAGATGTCATTAATAGAATTTAAGTGAACACATTGAGATGGTTTAGACACATGGGCAGAATGAATTAGGAACGCCTGACGAAGAAAATATAAATTGCGGACAGGAATTGAATGAGAGGTCGGGGCCGCCCAAGTATACTTATATAAGGGATGGCATATCCATGGGAACGCTATTTTGAAAGGCGGAGATGTCAGAAGCATGAACAACAAATGAATATGTATAGGACAATGTATGAATGTCGATGAATGTGTGTCAAGATAGAAATAAGTAGCGTTTGGTTCTCTCTGCCTACCCCGCGAGGGACATGGCGTGATGGTATGTATGTAATGCTTGCTTTCAAATGAAATTTTTAGGAATAAACTAAAGAATTATGAGTTATTATTATGAGTGATAGAGTTAGATGTGTTACAAAGAAGGATCAAATAAGAAATGAATACGTCCGAGGTAGTTTTGGAGTCGCCTCTATTCCGGAGAAACTAAAGGCCAGACACCGATGGTACGGACACATTACCAGACGAAATGAGGTTCATATAGTTAAACTCACACAGGATATACGCACTCAGTCCAGAAATAGAGGCCGTACATAGGCCACCTGGTGGACAAATATTAAGGAGTTGAGGGAGGAGCAACTAACCAGAGAAATGACGCAAGATGGAAAGATCTCCGAAGGGCAAGAAAGGAAAGGTCGTACCAGAAGGGCCGCTCCAGATGAACTGGGAAGAGGCAAGGAAGAAGAAATCTATATTTTCAAAACATTTCTGTATGTTTCATTTAATTAACAAATTATTTTACTTTCAAATTTAGAAGATAAATTTAAGAAAATAAAATTAAATAATTGCCAACAATCAATTAATTTATTCACATAAAAATATCATCATCATTATTCTTAGCGTCACAACTCTTGATGGGTCCTATCTGTGTCCAAGAATCTTCTCCATACTGTTCTATCGTTGGCTGCCACCTTCCAGTTCTGCTGCCCCATGGCTCATGACTATGCTGAGGTCCTGGTAAAGATCATAAAGCTCGGTGATATATGCATATCTTTTACGCCATGTTTGACAGTCGTTAATAGGTACATAGGTATATTCTGCATAAGATTGTATACTCTGTTTTCATCGTGTTTTGTTAATATCCAGGTAAGTATCCGATAAAAATATATTACTATCAAATTCAACAAAACTTATTAACGTGGTAAATTTTCTCAATATCTTTAACAATGTATATCTTTGTCAAAAACTTAATTGAAAAAACTTGAATCGAACTATAAAAACTATATAACCATATTGAATCGAACACATTTTCCTATTCTGACATATACGCATTGTCGTCTCGATACTCGACATACATACATCACCTAATAATAATAATAATTAAAGACTTTTATAGTATTAAAAATACAAAATATATAAAGGGAAAGAACACGGGAATCTCTTCGGTGACGGATCTTTAACCAGTTCAGTCGTTGCCTGCTCTCGGATACGTGGTCGAACTTCCTGAGTCCAAACACGTATAGAATGCAGACATTTTGTAACCGTTCGAGTTTGTTAAGTTGATCTTCAGTTGAATCTCAGCGTAGGCAACGTCAGCGTAGTCAAGTAATGGTAGCATGTGTTGTTGAGTTATGCGACATCCTACGTAGGCGATTCAAAGCGAACGCGAATGCGAAGCGATCCGAACGGATACATGCGAATTCAAAGTGATGCGGTGCGACGCTGCGGCTCTGTCCTACGGGCACGCGAATCGTGCTTCTGGCATTATACTTTACCAAAAAAAACTATGGCACCGCTTCCAATTCGCGCGAAAATATCAAACAAATTGATCGCGTTCGCTTCGCATCGTACCATGTCACACCGTACCCTACTCGCGGTCGGTAACGCAGGACACTTCAATAGTTACCGACTGATTGTTATTTTCGCGCCGCTTCGCGTTCGCCTTGAATCGCCTACGTAAGACGTCGCGTTAGAGTGATTTTAGTCTTAACTGGTAAATAATTTTTAAGTCGGCCTCATGCGTTCTCATTTGTTATTCAACAGACATACGACAAAGTTTAAGTATTAAATTTAGACTAAAATTATTATATTTATTTGTTTGTAAATTTTTGGAAGATTAACAGCATATATATTACATCTAATATAATAATTTAACAGCCAATTAGAAGTCTCCGCTGATTGGCTATACTGTCAGTTGCAAGTTGAAAAATATAACATAATAATATAATATGTTTCTGTAACAGATAAAGTTTCATCGTGAAACGGAGGTAAACATAAACAAGAAAAAAAAATTATCACCGAAGAGAACATACATGATTTTATATTTTAGTGGTTACAGTTGGCAAAATAAATTATAGTATTAAAAAAATTGCACTTAGAATACATCTCGCTACTGTAATGCTAATCTGAAATACATCAAATTCTGGTGAATTAAATATAAAATGTCCATAACCAAACTATAGTACCGCTTTAATGTCTGCAGTTAAAATAAGAGTCTGCGAATGCTTGCTAAATTAACTGAAAAGGCGAATATCCTTATTTAAGCATAAAAAATTATACAATCTAAATACACATAACACACAATAGGTGATCATTTAAGTAATATCATTTAGTTTAGATTTAGACTACATGTTGAGTTTGCAAACATAATTTATCGGTCATTTGTCAAACGTCAAGTCAAATGTCAACCACGGTGTTGCCAGGATTTAAAGTACTAATTATTATTGGAGAGTTGCATGAAAAAATATTAATATTTATTACATGTTTATTTACAAGGAGTTTAAAATATCAATCTTTCTAAAATTAAACAATTTATTATTTTGTAAATTAATATTTTATAAGAATAACGTCTTTGTGCGGAGGCGACAAACATAGCAGCGAAAAATAAAGCTTGCTCCGTGTCATGGTTTGTGAAACGCAAATTAAGAAACTAAAAGAGAAGTTTCGTTTGACTTCTACAATAGGGTTTGCAACCTTTTTAACCACTTTGCGGATTATATGCGTTTGATTTAGTTGAAACTCAGCAATCTTCGTATTGCCTGTATAATTAAAAATGGTCCCTCAGTGTCTCCCGGCCCTTTGGTGCCTCCTGTCCTTTTAATGTCTCCTGTCCCTCAGTGCCACCCGTCTCTTCAGTGTCTCCCGTCCCTTCAGGTCCTTCTGTACCTCCCGTTCCGTCAATGCCTCATACCCCTCTTCATTTCCTCCCGAATCTTTCATCCCTTCAGACAGTAACTTCAGACCCCTCAGTACCTTCAGATCGTTCAGTACCTTCAGACCGTTCAGTACCTTCAGACCCCTCAGTGCCATGGACCGCCGGAGGCGGTCATTTACCGCGCAGCGGCAAAAGCCGGCTGCAAGCCCTAGCTTAGAAGCTGAGCGAAGCGAAGCTTCTCAGCTAGTAAATAATAAATAAATAAATAAAAATATAAATAAATAAATAAATAAATAAATAAATAAATAAATAAATAAATAAATAAATAAATAAATAAATAAATAAATAAATAAATAAATAAATAAATAAATAAATAAATAAATAAATAATCAAATAAATAAAAAATAAATAAATAAAAAATAATCAAATAAATAAATAAATAAATAAATAAATAAATAAATAAATAAATAAATACATAAATAAATAAATAAATAAATAAATAAATAAATAAATAAATAAATATGTTGTCCGTTCGTTTAAAAATAAATGTATTATTTATTATTTGGGAAATCTCGTGTCATTGCACACAACATATGTACTGCCCCAAGAGTTCAAAATTAGACATAATATAATGAACACAGCAGTTTTTCAAACCACATCTATCAACGACGAAGATTTCCGCAATACCCAATTATTTCCTCTAGTTAAAAAAAATATCTTAATCTGTCTATAGAAGATAAGAAATTTCCCTACTCACCACGATGTACTTGAAGTTTTTCAATTACAAAGTTCTGAGTGTATGAAACCAATCAGTGGTCCTATTGAGAGATTACTTTATAAGTTGAATCCGTTGCAGACCAATAGAAACGCTATCTGCAGATTATATTGAACAACTATTTATAACTATAAACTTGAATAATCTACTGATCTTCTACTTTGAACCATCATCATTAGTTTAAATGAATGGAGTGAGGAATGAAACTATGGAAAATTAATCTATTGCCGTTAAGAAAATTTGACTATTAACACATCAATCAATATTTATTGAATCACCTATTTTAGATAATCATACTTTGGATGTTGACAAGAAGAATACGGACAGTGATTTTGAATGCGATAAAGCGAGACAGGTGTACCTACGTCGATTCGCTTTATAAGATAAAATTACTTTTTTAAAAAATATATCGCATTGTTTTCCAATAATTAATTGTTAGTATATATTATAAGATTAGCTTGGATTGGACATGTTATCAGATCAGGGGAAGAAAGAGCCACAAAACGTATCCTGCAAAATAACTCGGTGGGCAAGAGACCCCTGGGAAGACCAAGGCAGAGATTGATGGAAAATGTTACCCGAGATCTGAACGTGTTGAATGCTTGTGATGTCTGGGAGTCCACTGCAGCTGACAGGAAGGCTTGGAAAGCTATTGTTCAGGAGGCTAAAGCTCTACCGGAGTTGTATGGCCATCGGAAGTAATTAAGTAAGTATATATTAATAATTGGATTATTTTATCCTTTCGAGTTAATAATTTATTCAAGTTTATATTGTAAGTCTCAGCTTTATATTAATGTAGTATTATCAATTCATTTCAGACTTGGTTTGTGAATTCATTATTCTTTTTATTATTGTTATTTATTTTGTATTTAAAAATCATCGTTTCTTTCAATTTTAATATTATTTAAATACTGTTATAACTAGGTACTGTATAATATATTGTTTATTGGAAAAGGCTTCTAGCTGTATGTTCAAATAAATGAACTATTTATTTCATCCTCTATACAGATTTTTTTATCAGTTACCATGTATTGAGAAAAAAGACTATCTTTGTATGGCGAAACATTTACAAAAACACGAATTACCTGCAGTGATTTTTTATTGTTTTTTATTTATTTTAAAGCAAACAAAAAATATACAAAAATACAATGATAATTTTTGTAATACCGTTCATAGTATCTGGTTATTCTAATATTTAAGTACCAAAGAAATTATGTTCTTTATATATTTATTTTCATCTTACTTACGATATTTTTTCAATCATACATTCTCGTCTAATATCCTCATTTCTTATTCTATCATACATCGTTTTACCACACATTCGTCTTAGTGACCTCATTTCAACCGCGTTAATTCTACTTTCATGCGTCTTCTGCCATGTCCATGTCTCACTAGCATACATTAGAGTCGGTGCGACGATACCATTGTGTACCGCGAGCTTATGAATAATATTGAATTAAATGAAAGGGGTATAATTTTAAAGGTAAAGATGCACAAAACAAAACAGATCACAGATCAAATATCCGACAAATTCACATTTTTTTTTAAATAGATATGAACCTGAAGCAAACATATCACTTAAATATTTTCTGTTGCACCCAGTACAAGCTCTACAAATGTATGAATTTAGCATATAGTTAGTTCTAGAAGATTCAATGTAAAAGAGAGAGAGAGAGAGAGAGGTTTATATTTCTTCTAAGCGGACAGTGAAATCGGTGTGAACTTAGAAGGGGTGTATGTACTGTCGATCAGTAGCCTTAACTCTTGAAACTCGAATCCGATCCTGATTTCAAATTTTCATTACATATCATTCAAATGAGCATTATACATTTATGGCGCGCGCTAGTGTCTGAATCCGGACGATTCAGCCCTATATAAAGACGCCTCAGACCGGGAGCGTTCATTCGATCTACCCTGTTCCAGTTATCGCGGTCGCGCTGTCCTTGCGACCCCATAGTTTTCAATCCGCGTAATCATCGTATATTATTCTAATTTAAAATATAATTATTTATCAACTATTTTCAATGTATTAGAGTCACTTATCCAAATAAATTCATGTAAGTAATTGCACCAATTATCTTTTGATTTCTGCCATCTAATTACCTGTGTTTTACTGTAATATTAAATATCTATATGTACGTAGTGCTGTGTTAGGTAAGTACCTACACAGTCATTACAATACCTTCGCTTGGGGATAGGCAAACAGGTTGAAATACCTAAAGCCTATATAGACCGGCATAGCCTATCCTGGGTGACCACCGACAGGTTATCTAACTTGATCGGCAGCACAACCCAGTCCTCGGTAACCAAGATCAGGTAACTTGGTATCCCGAGGGCCCAAAGCCAAACAGGTGACGAGAGTACACCTAAAACAGGTAAACTGGTGACCCAAAACACGTGAATTTGATCACAATTGGTTACCAATAAGTAATCTGGTAAACCAAAAACGTGAAGTAAAACACAATGGTTACCAATCAGTAAACTGGTAACCACCGAAATTGTATTTGAGCATATAATCTAACATAAAAAAATAAAGGTTTAAAACTGGTAAGCCCCATGTATTATTTTAAAAATTGCATTATTTCTTGTACTATTTTTGTATTAAATTGGATTATTTTATAAATATTTTTGTTGCCAAGTAAACGTGCTCAATTTGTGATAATTATTGTAACCGGTAAATTGTTAAAAGGAACAAAATAATTTTGTGCATTAATAATCTACCCATATAATTTCACAAATAATATATTTTTTTTAAAGAATTAATCATAACAGGTAGCCAGAAATTAAAAAATAATTGAATTTGTCGTTAAAAAGGACTGGCTAGATCGAATCCCACGGGTAACTCTATACGCATTCAGAAGTAATCGTATTGTTTTGTATTTAATTTAATGTAATATAATACGCAAACCCCGTGTGAAGCGTATTAGTTTAAAAAATGCTTCGAAATAGTTATATAAATAAATACATGTAAATTTAATTATAAAAAGCGACATATATAAATATGTAATATAACCCTATTATTGTTGAATACTTTTGTATCATAACTGATATTTCTTTTAGATATAAATGTATATGTTTATTAATAATATATGTTATTTTTTTCATGAAACGAGACAAACCAAACAAAACAAGTAAACTAGACGAAAAAAAATAATACCCAAAAAAACCAAGGAAGTTGGAAACGAAGTAAAAATAAAAAATTACATGCCAGAGAAGCAAGAATTCTACAAAAAGTTAAGTAAAATAATAATTTTTATAATAATATTCAGTTGTGCAGTAAAAAAATATAGTAATTTCATTGAAAAATATATATATGTAAAATCATTGCTAAAAAAAATAGTTAAAAATATGTAAAATTATTGCCAAAATTAGTAAAAAAATATATAAAATCAGTGCACAATCTAAAGTAAAATCATTGATGATTTTTTAAAAAAATTAATAATAGACGCATTTTTTATTGGCAAATTGTAGAGGCATTTTAATAAAAATACCTACAAAAAAAGGAATATAATACTATTTTTTAAATATATGTTGTTTGTCTAAAATTATAACCGAATAGAAGGTAACGAGAAATCTAGCACATTTAACAATCATATCAAAATCGTGTAACAAAAATACCTATTATCAAGGTGATATTATTTTTGCGTTCGCATAAATTATTATCATGATATTTTGATATCTACCAATAATTCGGGTAGAATTAAATTTTGGAATATTTATCAAATCATAATTTATTATTGTGTGTAGTAAAAATACTGCCGAAAATCGTCACCAAGCGTAATATTATTCCGCGTGATAATACCCATCGAAAAAAACTGAACAACATTTTTGCCAGTGACGCGCATAATATACAAGAATAAAACCAAACAAAAAAATATTATTTTGCATTTAAAAAAAAAACACAATAACATTTTTAGCAACAAAGTGAGAATATCAAATTATATATTGTAAAAAAACTATTTTAAAAATAATATTTTATTTAAGCCATTTTTGTTAAAACCAAAGGTATAATTTAATAAATAATATTAAATACCTAACTAACTTTGAAAAGTTACAACATAATCATCTTATCAAACATCAGAATATTTATAAAAACTTAAAATCATATTCATTAATTCGTGTCCAAACAAATTTATTTTAAATTAATCGTAAAATAAATAACATCGCAACAATATTTCGGACGCCACTGCATTCCCGAAATAACTAATCCCGCAAAGCGAGAAACCGTATCCCGAACGTCAGTTAACTCGCCGCGAATCTCGTAACGGAAATAATATTGTCATCTAGCATTAATACCCGGAGTTTCACAAACAACATTATATTATTTAATATTATTTATTTTCTGTAATAACTTGTAACTTTATTTCAGATTTTAAACTTATAATATTTTAAAAAGATATAATATTTAACCAATATCAACTTAATCAACGGCAACAAGAAACAAAACATCGCACTTCAAACAAATACAAATAGAACTTCAAAAAAAAATAATTTTTCGAAACGCGTATAAATAATTATAAAACAAATTTTATTCTTCTTAAATTAAAAAGAAAAGAAACAAAAGAAACTTGAACATTTATAAATTTAATTAAAACATTTTTAAGATTCAAAACTTCTTTAATATTGAATTTTTTTTAAGATTCAAATTATTTTTTAGATTCAAATTTTTTTTAAGATTCAAAATTTTTTTTAGATTCAAATTTTTTTTAAGATTCAAATTTTTTTAAGATTCAAATTTTTTTTTATTTACAAATTCATTTCTAAATTGATCAAACATTATTTCATCAAGCAATTTCAAACATTAATTGAAAGCAACTTAGTTAATTAACAAATACAATCGTCTACAAATAATAAAAATTTAAATTTAAATAAAATTGTATACAATGTCCTACGATAAATTAAGCATTATGGATCAAGATAATCTACATCAGACATCACAAGAAACAGGAAACGAAATATCTTCAGCGAACCTCAAACTACCATACGTATGGAGAGAGAAAATCCACTTATGGTTTTTTACGATAGAAGCGCAATTCGCGAACGCGAGAATCACAAAAGACGAATCGAAGTATAATCATGTTTTAGCAGCATTGGATCCTGAAACCATGTCTTGCGTCGCAGATATTATTCAATTTCCACCAAGTACAGAGCGCTACAAGAATCTAAAATTAACATTATTGAACCGTCTACAAGAATCGGAAGAAAAAAGACTCACACATCTACTACACGGGATGCAATTGGGAGATAACACACCATCGGAACTATTAAGAAAAATGAAAAATCTCGCAGGACCAACATTAAACAACGACGCACTCATCAAAAGACTTTGGATAGAGAGACTTCCGCATAGAATTCAAGAAATCATCACAGCAATTAATACTGACGACATTATGATAATCGCAACTACAGCAGACAGAATTATGGAGGTGAACAATAGAGCTGAAATACAATCGATAAATTTACCATCTACATCTACAATGAATAACCATGCACATAACGATCCAAACACAGTTCAACTTCTTATTGGAATGCAGCAGCAAATTAAAATTTTGACTGACAAAATATTAGGACTAGAACTTCAGCAAAGGCAATCAAGACCATTTTATAATAATCAAGAAAGAGAACGTTCCAGATCAAGATCGTCTAGTAGAAACCGTCATAATAATTATAATAATAATTCTTATCACAACCGACAAAATAATAATCGAAATTATAAAAATTAAAATAATAATAATAAAAATTATATGCCTAATAATAATAATCACAACAAGAAGGAAGATATATGCATACCACATCAAAGATTTGGAATTAACGCAAGATATTGTCAACTACCCTGCACTTTCAATCTTCCGGAAAACTAAAACTGCGACAGGTGTGCGAGACAACACTGTCGCAAATGAAACATCGTCTCTTCATGCCAGATATAGTCACCGGCGTCAAATATTTAATCGATACTGGTGCTGAGATCAGTATAATACCGAGATATCACAAAAGTGACAAAGCAACGATCTCTACAGACAGCATCATCACTCCAATATACGCCGCAAACGGAACAACGATACCAACATACGGTCATAAAGTTATAAATCTAAATCTCGGGCTTCGCAGAAATCATAAATGGAAGTTTGTAATAGCCGATGTAACAAAGCCAATTATCGGAGCGGACTTCCTTACAAATTATGATATTTTAGTTGATTTAAAAAGAAAACTGTTAATAGATAAAACAACAGGTATAACAACCAGAGGATTCATATACAAGACATCAGTCATAGACATAGCAACGGTGCAAGCAACATTAAAATTTAAAACAATTTTACAAAAATATCCGAATCTGACAAGAGCAAACATGACACCAAATGAATCGAAACACAACGTAACACACCACATTCAAACAAGAGGACCGCCTGTCACATCAAAAGTGAGAAGATTAAACCCGATGCAACTAGAGATAGCAAAAAAAGAGTTTGCATACATGGTCGAGCAAGGCATATGCAGACCCTCAAAGAGCAATTGGTCAAGCCCACTTCACATGGTTAAGAAACCAGATGGAAACTACAGAATGTGTGGAGACTACAGACGACTGAATTCAATTACCAAGCCGGACAAGTATCCGATACCACAACTCCAGGACTTTTCACATAAGCTCCACGGATCAACGATATTCAGCAAAATTGATTTGGCTAGAGCTTATAATCAAGTTAAGATGGAGGAAGAAGACATTCCGAAAACAGCTTTAATAACTCCATTTGGATTATTTGAGTTCACAAAAATGCAACCTGGACTATCAAATGCAGCACAAAGCTTCCAGAGGTATCTTCATAACATCACAAGGGACCTAGAATTTGTCTTCTCGTATATAGATGACATTCTGGTCGCCTCAAAAAATTTAGAAGAGCATGAAAAGCATATAGACATATTGTTCAAAAGACTATCTGAGAATGGTCTCATCATTAACCAAAACAAATGCCAGTTAGGCGTGGAAGAAGTCAACTTTTTCGGTTATAAAATAAACAAATACGGAAGCACCCCAATCCCAGAAAAAATCGAGGCAATAACAAAAATTGACCCACCTAAGGATGCCAAGGGACTCAGAAGATTTATGGGTATGTTAAATTTCTACCGAAAATTTTTACCCAACGCAGCAGAAACGCAGCAAATATTATTCAATCAGCTCAAAGGATACAGCAAAAACGACAAAAGAAAACTTGCATGGACAGAAGAGTTACGAAACGCATTCGAAAAATGCAAACAAGACTTAGTACAAGCAGCACTCCTCACGCATATAAACCCTTCAGCAGAAATGTCAATAATGGTCGACGCATCCGACAACGCCATGGGCGCGGCCCTGCAACAAAAGAAAAATAATGATTGGCAGCCGATATCTTTTTTTTCGAAAAAGTTTAACAATGCGCAAGTCAAGTACAGCACTTACGACAGAGAATTAACTGCCATATATGAAGCAATAAAATATTTCAGATCACAGATTGAAGGAAGAAATTTTTGTATAATAACGGACCATAAACCATTAATTTTCGCCTTCACAAAAGTCAAACTCAACTCTCCAAGACAAGAGAGGCAGCTTGACTACATTAGCCAATTTACCACGAATATCCTACACGTATCAGGCGAAGATAACGTAGTCGCCGACACATTGTCAAGAGTCGAAGAAATAGAGATTCCATCAAATATAGATTACCGAAAAATGGCGACAGAACAAATCAGTGATAAAGAATTTAGGAAAATTCAAGAAAAATCATCGTTAAGGCTGAAGAAAATTTTAATACCGGGAACTACTAAAATGTTATGGTGCGACATATCTAATAATACAGTACGTCCGTACGTACCGGCCAGCATGAGAGAAGAAGTCATTTTGGCGACACATAAAATAAGTCACCCCGGAGCAAAAGCAACTTCAAAAATGATAAAGCAGAGATACGTTTGGCCCAATATTGATAAAACTGTCAAAAACATCATAAATAATTGCATAGAATGTCAAACGTCGAAAATCCACAGACACACCGTCACACCTTTAAAAGAATTTCAACAAACAGATGGAAGATTTAAAAACATTCATTTAGATCTCTTAGGACCGTTACCACCGTCCGGAGATTATACATATATGCTAACAATAATCGACCGATACACCAGATGGCCAGAAGCAGTGCCACTAAAAGATATGACTGCAGAAACAGTAGCAGACGCCCTCATGTATTCATGGATTTCTCGTTTTGGCGTTCCCACCTCGATAACAACAGATCAAGGCCGCCAGTTCGAAAGCTCCCTATTCAAAAAGCTTACAAGTAAATTGGGCATAATACATAATAGAACTACCGCATACCATCCACAGTGCAATGGAATGATTGAACGATGGCACCGCACGTTAAAAAGTTCAATAATGGCAGTAGGTAATACGTCATGGTCGACGTCACTACCAATGATACTCCTAGGTCTCCGCGCAGTAATCAAGGAAGGATCAAGTTACACGCCCGCAGAGATGACCTACGGTACAACACTCAGACTATCTGGCGATTTTTTCGAAGACAGACCACCAGAGGAACCAGACACCTATGGACAGAGACTACAAACAATGATGTCAAAAATTCGCCCCATTCCAATCTCAAATCATAGCAGATTAAAAACATTCGTGCATAAGCAGATGAATCAGACAAAATACGTCTTCCTAAGAAACGACGCAGTGAGACGCCCTCTTCAGAAACCTTATGATGGACCTTACTTAGTACAAGAGAGGGATGACAAAACAGCCACTATAAATATCAAGGGAAAAAGTAGAAAAATTTCATTAGATCGTCTAAAGCCAGCCTTCTTCCTAAATGAGAGTATGGACCCCTGCGATGAGATGAACAACAGACAAGCCACTTCCCCAGAGCAGAGAAGGATGTCTATTCCGCGGACTAACAACGCCACTACGTCAGAAGCCACTTCATCACAGCAATCACACACAACCACCAGAGCTGGAAGAAGAGTGTACTTCCCTGAAAGATTCACAAGCTACAGATTTTTTTAAGTTAAGTAACGTATATTTTTTTCTTTTCATATATCTATGAAAATTTGTATAATTTATCTAAAATATGTAACACAAAGTGCATTCGTTATAATATAATATAACTGTTTTATTCAATTTGTAGCACCTCACAGTAAAGTGCATTGAATAAAACAATATAATTAATTAAAATATTGTGTATAATTTAATATGTAAAAAAAAAGCACTTACAAGCTCATAAGTAATGAGTAATTATTTAAGTCTTGTGTACCTATAATTTAATTTGTAAAAAAAAGTACTTACAAGCTCATAAGTAATGAGTAATTATTTAAAATTTTGTGTATAATGTAATATGTAAAACTAAGTACTTACAAACTCATAAGTAATGAGTAATTATTTAAAATTATGTGTATAATGTAATATGTAAAACTAAGTACTTATAAACTCAGAAGTAAAGAGTTATTAATTTAAATTTTATGTACCTATATGAAAACCAACTCAGAAGTAATAACTAGTTAATTTATTTATTTTTTGATACCAAGGAATGTAATTATAAAGAATTAAAATTGTATTGGAAAACTCATACAGCATGAAAGTATGCTATATTTTTTCCATTATTATGTCAACATAACAAAGAAACATTTGTATTTAAACCAAACCAAAGAAATATTTTTTATCTCATGCCAAAATAAAAAAAAAAACTTAATTTTTCCTCATGTCGAATCAACAAATGTTTTAAAATTTTTTTCCATTGTTACAGAATGCTGTAAGGACTATAGGGGAAGCAAGGATATCGTCGAATCGACTGGAAAGGGGGTGATATGGCGCGCGCTAGTGTCTGAATCCGGACGATTCAGCCCTATATAAAGACGCCTCAGACCGGGAGCGTTCATTCGATCTACCCTGTTCCAGTTATCGCGGTCGCGCTGTCCTTGCGACCCCATAGTTTTCAATCCGCGTAATCATCGTATATTATTCTAATTTAAAATATAATTATTTATCAACTATTTTCAATGTATTAGAGTCACTTATCCAAATAAATTCATGTAAGTAATTGCACCAATTATCTTTTGATTTCTGCCATCTAATTACCTGTGTTTTACTGTAATATTAAATATCTATATGTACGTAGTGCTGTGTTAGGTAAGTACCTACACAGTCATTACAATACCTTCGCTTGGGGATAGGCAAACAGGTTGAAATACCTAAAGCCTATATAGACCGGCATAGCCTATCCTGGGTGACCACCGACAGGTTATCTAACTTGATCGGCAGCACAACCCAGTCCTCGGTAACCAAGATCAGGTAACTTGGTAACCCGAGGGCCCAAAGCCAAACAGGTGACGAGAGTACACCTAAAACAGGTAAACTATTAAAACATACCTACTTACCGCATTCATTCTCCGTTACAAAGGTAGGTTCTTAGCGAGTCGGATGGTATTGGGATCGGATTTGCAGTGGAGAGTAAGGCCGGTATAATTTTGTATAGAAAACAAATATCTTGGATTGATCTCGAGTAATTTTGTACTATGGTGTTTTAGAGCTTAAAGATAGTTTGAGTAATGTAATCTATTACGAAAATTTAAGTGCTTGATATATTTTTTTGAAGATTTTCTATTGCATAAAAATGTGTTTCATAGTTTGGGTTCCAAACAACCGATCCAAACTCGAATATAGGCCTCTAATAAATGAATTAAATAATATACGCAGAGTATCAGAGTTATGAAAAGTTTTCGTTTATCGAAATATGAATCCGAGAGTTCTGAATGCTTTAGTTGTTATGTATTCAATATGATTTGTGATATAAAGTTTTTCGTCCAATATCTAAATCTAAATCCCTGATTTGAGATTAATAGTTCAGTTTCTCGTTATTGATATAATTAAAAAAATTTAAATCTAAAAAAAATTATCTAAAATGCATGATAGAGAAGCCACTGAGTGGATTCCGTGAAATTATCATAAGGTCTTCTTATTTTCTTCCTTGGTTAGTTGCTCCTCCCTCAGTATATGTCTACCAGGTGACCTGTGGGCCCGTGGGGCCTCTAGTTCGTGACTCAGTGGATATGTCCAGTGCGATTTTAACCACACGATCGTCATTTCATCTGGTAAGGTATCATAGTAAAATAAACATTAAAATAGTAACATGTAAAAAAAATCCCAGGTTACCACTAAGTAAAACTCATTATATAACAACACCAAAATTGAACCTTAAACTTACCTGTGTTGTATAGGTTGATACTTTATTTTTTTTTTTCATTTTACTGGTACGGTACCAATGTAGGTAAGTGAGCGTCTATTATTAATTTTTATTTTGAATCTTCCCGCTTATTTCCTCTCTGTCTCGACTGTATAATATAAAATTTAGGGTTCATTACTTTAATTCCTCTTTTTTGTTCCAGCCCTTAGTTCTGCTGCTAATTTTCCAGGCTGGGAATGTAATCAGAGCCGACAATAACCTCATCCCTGAGGGTCACCTGGTACAAAGATAATTACACCACAACTTCTATGGAAAACGACTGCGTAATGGGAAGTTATCTAGATTCCTAATATAATCTATGGAATAATTTACCGAATATTACGACTCCTTCACCCTTTTTTCGTGGTCTATAAAAATATAATATCCTTTTTGTGCTACAAAAAGGTGGAAACGACAAATATGTAGAGTTAATTTACTACGCACCACTATATTTTTTTATATTTCAAATGATTTTAACAGATGTTCGGTGGATTTTCATCCGCGTTTTAATCGATTATAAATACATATATACTGCAAGATATTCAGAGCAATATAAAATCATATAAGTCCGCAATTTTATAGGAAATGACCTACATATGATTAAAACATTTTTTTTAAAGAATCCTATGTCCAGCAGTGGAACGAATACGGCCATGGACTCCTCGAGGAATTGTGTCTATTGAACCCTTTCCACGGCCTTCATTCTACGATTCCACACACCGGCTATCTAAAGGTCCCTCTTGACTCCATCCATCCATTGTAACCTAGACCTTTCCTTCAGGACGTGTTGTGAGGATTCTTTTCGGCGTCTGATCATCATCTATACGATGCACGTGCCCTAACCAACGGAGCCTCCCTATTTTTATTGTTTGGACAATATTGTGTAATATATATTATGGTCTCCATTTCATGAATGTATCTGATTTTCCACGTGCCTTCATCGAAGAGGGGATTGAAAATTAATATTAAAATAAGTAGGTATGCTACAGGTCTTCTTCTTCTTCTTTACCAGAACTCCTTGTCTATGCCGACTGTTGGGATCAGTTCTCCTTGTCCTTTAATTATTATAGATCCTTCTGTTCTGTACAATGTTACCTAGGCTATGTGCCTGCAGTTGGTTTCGTCTTTGAACGATCCAGGAACTCTTAGGTCTTACTCTGGGTGTAAGTCGAGGAATATCTACGGAGATTGCATGGTTTACCACGTAATGTGGCGGTCTGCGTTCACCGTGCCCGAAACACTTCAACTGTCTTTCCTCTATTTAAATATGTAGGTATATAAGTAACACTTTCCTTTTTTTCACATAAGCTTTACATTTAGGTTCCGTAAGGACACTCCAGCTGCCCAAAAAAAAATGCAATGTAATACTTACATTAGACCTCAATACATAATATATCGATACCCCTTAAATATTAAACATTATTGAATGTGCTGTAAGTAAAGTAAATCCTTTGATGTTTTTTCTCAGGGTCATTAAGAATATTGCAACATCACAATTTTCAAAATGAATCGACGACAATGACAAATATATTTTATAAGAAAAAGTGTCACCTGCTTTATTTGATAATAATTAATGATTTTCATTTGTATTCATTTGTCCGTTCAAAGCGTAGCAAGGTACGCCATTTCTATAATCGAATATTGCCTCCCCCAAGCAATCCCTTATACAGTAGGCAGACAATCAAAGTGCCCTTTAAATTTATATAATGGTCCACGTCTTTTATTTTATGGTGTGTAAGGGCACAAATCGAAGTACTTTATCATGGAAACTACGTAGAGCTGAAAATATTGTACCTTAACGCCTAATTTATTATAGTGTTACTTTCTAAAAACGTGATATGTATGATGTGAAGTAACGGATGATCTACAAAGAATCTTATATATATTCCACCTTGCATCCCAAAAATTCAACATGAGTATATCTGTAAACAAAAGAGTTTAACGATTTCCAAGCAACCAAGCAGATGCAAGCTGGTAAAAGATGATATTCCAGTGGAGCAAGTTATGAATTTCAGATATCTATCGGCAAACGAAATCCCACCAAGGCATCGCCTCCCCAGAAGACCACCAAAGAGGTGGGGATGATAGCTGGACCTCAGCTTCACAGGAATAGCCATCTCGAAAAAACAGACGTACGATCTAATATAAGAAGAAGAAGAAGAAGAAGTACCGGCTTAAAATAGTGTTTCCATTCATTTCTATTGCCGATTATTGTTTTTGGGGAGTCCGGTAAGAATCGGATATTCGAAAATACAACGGGCAAAATAACATCTCACATAGCCAGCAATGAGGTTCACCGCCCATTGTGAATTGCGCGTGTATCGTTCTTCATTTTATAAGGTTATTCACACATGCACACCAACCGCTGGTTACCTCACATTGTGGAATATTACTGTCGGAATGGTATGCAGCACAAAATAAAAACAATATAGCCACTTAACTGCCACATAATATGTAGACACATAGGTACTTGTATATGTCTACATATAAGGTAAAATAATTTATAATAAGGTGCCATAATTTTGTCATTTTTTTTTAACATGTCTACGTAGGGGACACCAGCTATTAGGATTTGGGTCCATTTTGCTCTTCCGAAGAAGCGCACTACGTAGCGTTGGGAGGGGTTTGCAGTCTACGGTGACAGGAAAATTATTCGAAAAACAATTATTCGAATGCTCAATTTTACGAAAATTAATTTTACGAGTGGCAATTATTCGAATCACATTTTTTCGAAAAACAATTTTCCGAACACACAATTATCAGAAATTATATAAAATTGTTCGAATTTTTATAAATATAATAAATAAACACATTAATAAATGAATGAATTAATTTGTTAATAAATAAATAAATTAATTAATATATATAAAAATTAATAATAAATTAAAATAAAAAAACTATATATAAAGTAAATAAATAATTCAATAAATAAATAAATTAATTAATTATTTAATTAGTTAGGCAATAAATTAATTAATTAATTAAATAAAAATGTTAAATAATATTTTGTATTAATAAAATACACGCAACTTCGTTATGGAACCAATTACCCGATGGTACAAGAGATATTCGTAACTTGACGGTTTTCAAGAAGTTTCAAAAATCATAATGGGTATCCACATACATTATAATTCCTTTATTTCTTCTAATCCCATCCTTTTTGTTTCAGTGAACTCTTTTTTCTTGCTTTTCTTATAATTATACTTAAAAAATCAGTTACTTAATAAATTATATATGTTTACATAATAATATTATCACAGCGTACCATGTTCAGTGATTTGATAAAACAGTTAGTAGGTATCTATTGCTTTTGTACAACTGTTATTTGATGAAGATAATGAAGGAAATGGAATATGGGCGCTAGGTAGAAATGTTTCCACTTCGTGTTTGGCCACTCAATTAATTGTCATCCTAAAAAGCTCTCCTTTAAACAACTGTTTGGACAACATAGCGACAATTTGCCCCGTCTTTTAATGAATGTTTACCATGTCGACTGGCGTTTATGGCCACGATACTGCCTTTTTGGAAATACGCCCAGGGGCGATATTATAATTTAAGTTAAACATCGAGTTTAGACACCAATTCATTGTTCATTGTTCATACCTACAACCATAGCATACTAACAATAAGATCACATTGACTTTACAACTTATGATACAATTCACTATACTGGCGCAATATACAATTTTTACTCCTCACAAACCCAAGGGGATATAGTGGGGAGTTATCATTTCGCAATTTTTAAGGTTATTTTTTCATTGCAGATTAACAACTAGTATCATGCTGAGATTGTATTCTGAAAGTTTTATCAAAATGTAGGTATCTGTGTGTATGTGTGTGCTATGTGCTGTGTGCTAATGTTCATTTACTTTAACGATTATAGACTAAAGAACTTATTCGATTCTATTCAAATTATGCATATTTTAATATCTAATACTCACAAAGACACCATTAGATTTTGAAGGATATCTGAATTGTGCTTCTCAATTTTTTTAACTCTGAAATATTTCAAAGTTACCCCAAGCTCAGGAAACTTAAAATATGAAATTTTTTTTTTCAAATTGGTAAAAAGGCACATCACTTCCATGAAATGGCATCGAAGAAACATCAAGTTTTCACAATAAAATATCTAAATAAAAAAATAATTTAATAAACTCATTTCATGAAAATGCTGAAAATTTTCCATACAAAATTTGATTTACTTTATGGAGTGACTTGTTAGTGAAGAGTTTAGCGTTGGCCATAACCCACTCGTTTTTATCTATGTTCAAATTCAAAGCAATATCTTAAATCACAAAATTAATCTAGTCATTATTAATATCTATGTTAGAAATCGATTTTTTTTCTTTTTCATGTAATTCATTTTATTTTATTGTAATTTTTGTATAATAAGTATATTATGTAATGTTTTGAAAATATTTTAAGTTAGTAAAATGTACATACATACATACCATCACGCCATGTCCATTACGGGGTAGGCAGAGAGAACCGAACGCCGCTTACTTCTATCTTGACATACATTCTTCGCCTCGACAACATTCGTACATCGTCTTATACATGTTCGTCTGTATTTCACGCTTCTAACAATGAGAGGTCGGGGCCGCCCAAAGAAGGGATGGCACATCCATGTGAATGGTATTTTGAAAGACGGAAATGTTTATAAAATGTGGTATACATACTATACAGGTAGTTGCTTCGGAACAGACTCTGTTTAGTGAAGCAGTTGTCTTTAGTATATTTTCTTTGAAATATTTTGAATAAATAGTTAAATAAATAAAATACATAAACAAATCTAATTTATAAATCAAAGTGATTGTCATTCTGACTGACCACTTGTGTCGACACATTATTTATATCGGTAGGAAAAGTTTAAAAAATAGAAGTAAAATTTAAATGAAGCTTTCTTTCTTTTTCGTGTCCGGCTAAGCTCTACCACTCCAATAAGCAGCGACTGACATCGCATTGTCGTTTGTCATAATCAGATCCCCAGGACTACAGACCACTCCCATCAGTGGGCACATCAGCAAGTGGCTGTCATCCTGGGTTGCACCGCATTCGCATCGGGTGTCATCTGATGCAGGCAGGTACCCCCACCTTTGCAGGTTTTTTTTGCATCTAGTGACGCCAACCCTGAGTCTATTGAGGGTCTTCCATAGAGCATATGGTATGTGTTCTCCAACTCCGATACTCTCATTTGGTTCCATCCATGGTGCCGTTCCAGAGTCCAGACGCCAGAGTTCTTCTCTACGCTGTTGAGAGGACTCAACAGGGGATGTGGCCTTAATAAAACTTTTCCTGGACTTCAGTCGCGACACCACTGGTTGGTGATGGTATAAAGGGTGGCGTATGTCGTGGGTTTGTTTGTACCTCTCTGCATCTGCGGCAGTTCTACGTCGAAATGAAGCTAATTATATCGGTAATATTGAATAAATGTATTTGTAAGTGTATTGCTGAAAGAAAAAAAACATCTGAAAAACAGAATTCCATATAAATGATATTTTATTTAAAAAATATCTAGTTTTCTAGTTTCTATCAGTATCTACTGTTCTGATAGATCTCCTTTCATGTAGATAGAACGTGATTGTGTGTTCATCTGACAAGAGCAGTGTTGTTGTTGTTCAAGTAGAATTGTCCTATAATCCTAAATAAAATTCGTATTTCACGTAATTCTTATCCATGCGATCTTTGTAAAAATGTAACTAGTTATAGTGACAGCGCTGTCCCATGCACGCGACTCAACCGTAGCGGGAACAGCGCCATTTTACGTAATGAAAATGGAAATATTATTGGACACTTACATTGTTGCATTGTAAAAGCTTATCGATGGTACGCACTTGTGTGAACAGGATACATCCAATTTTGGTATGTTGCGGATGTAAAAATTGTATACGTATCTATAGATAAATAGTAGGAAGCTTACAAAATACTATTCAACCATATAGGACATACATATATGTACGTGCATACCTACTTGTTTACTTTGTTCATTATCTTTGTTCAGTATGTACCATGTTAGAACTTGATCGATACTAGTTTGTATGACATAACAATGAAATCTGTTTATTTAGTTATTGTTATTTTAGTTATTGAGACATTGTATTGTAAAAGTTTATTGTAATAAAGGCAAAAAAAATAAACCTGATAAAGAGTTTTACAAATCGAATATTTTTATTATCGCATATGCGCAAACATTGGATTTTTTTCCCTGTCGGGAGTCAAAGATATTTTTAAACAGAGTTTTAATTATCTCAATAGAGACGAAGTTGGAATATTTACTGTAGGAGAACCGGGAAAAAAATTCACTCCCGACAGGGAAAAAAATCCAATGTTTGCGCATATGCAATTATAAAAATATTCGATTACTTACACATTGGTACAAGTAGGGAAATAAGACAAAAATGACCTTATAAGTCTGGCGCAATTCAGGGGTGACTTCTATGCGAAAAATGCATTTGTCACCTCAGGTATAAGAATTGTTGCTCTCATTATTTACAAAAAAACCAATTCTCTCAATAGATGGCGTTACAACAAAAATAAATAAAAATAATAAGAATGTTGTTCATAATTTCACACATAGATGGCTGTAGTAAAAATTCCTTATTTTCAAGCGAAAAGAATTTCAGTATTACAATCTTAGATTATATATGAGACAGACATCTAGTCAGCGCAATATATGTATGCCAACTAAAATTACACCGAAACAGAGGAATTTCAAGTATACGTACACCTACCGATATGCACACCTACATAATACGTAGTACAACCGATCTACTGGCTCACACACACATGTAAAAAAAACTTGGCATACATTTGAATTCGAAATTTGTACTGCACGCGGCTTCTGTATATTATAATTCTATGATTACAATATATAGAACTTTCAATATTGAATTGATAGGGATCTCATTAAAAAGGCATAATTGGTGAACGTTGCGCAAGCGCATAAAGTGATCACGTAAACCAGCCGATGACAGGTCGTAAGCCCTGTAGGTGCCTTGATTTCCCGGTTCTCCTACAGTAAATATTCCAACTTCGTCTCTATTGAGATAATTAAAAATCTGTTAAAAAATAGTTTTTAATCCAAATCTAATTATAGTCTGATTGTAATCTAATTTATACCACAAGCGTTTACAATGAAAAAAACAAAAAAATGGTATTTCAGCTGATAATTTGTTCAAGAGAATTTATATCGACAAAGTATCAAGATAAGGTACGCGAGATTGTATGCAGGGTCTATATTTTTCACGGTGTTTCCAACTTTGAAGTCAATAAACACCAACTTAGAGGCTTCGCAGCAGAAACATATGTTCTATATACATATGGATTTACTCAGAATTCGGAGTAGAACATTTAGTGTGTCTGTGTGTCCGTGTGTCTGTGTGTGTCCCGTTATAACTTCTGATCCGCTCAATGCACAGAGCCTGTAATTTCTGAAAACATAAAAAATATAGGCCTACAAAACTTTTATACTCATAATTTTGTGTTTTTGTTAATCAGGGGTTATCAACTTTTGAATTTTCACTTTATTTTATAGAAATACGTACCAAAATATAAACACTTTAACACAAATTAACAAATATTTATTGTGTTTTCTATATAAAACATTTATGTATGTATATAAAGTCAGAATAGGATAGTATGGAGGTCAGTCTGTATTTCCTACCCAGAATATGAAAACAGCATGATGCATGTCTGTATCAAACTATTGAGTGAGATATTGTGTAGTGTTTACTGCCTTACAAATTATATGAAACGATGTCGTCACTAAATTCAATTATTATCAAAATTGTTAAAAAAAATTTAAGATGTACTACTACAATGATAATATTTTTTAATGCAAATTAAATTATCTAGTATAAGTAATTCGGCTTTTTCGATATTTTTTAAAAAATGGAAATACAGGCAATAAAACAAATAGGTACATTTATCATAAAAATGTTTTTCTTAATTAAACATGTTTGAAAAACTCTGTAACTTTTTTAAAAATGTGAATTTGTATTGGTCAATATTCATGCCAATTTTCAGCGTTCTAGCTTTTATGGTTTTGAGATAAATGGAAAAACAAAGCGAAAATTCAAAAGTTCTCCTTAACAAATCAACAGTTGGATTAGGCAATTGTTTACACTTTTTAGTGCATTTTTATCATTTTATTTTTTTAAATTTTTATTTTTTACTGTAGGTAGATGTTTTTGGAATCAGTTTTTTAAAATTAATTTTATATAACACAGAATGTTCTAGTATCCGGCAAAAGATAAATTGAATTGATATGATCTTGTTCAAAGACCTTACGGTGCGGTGTTTGAAAGTTGTTGCGGTAGGACCAATCCATTTCATGGCCAGTCAAATAATCCTCGAGGGAAAATCCTATTGGCTTACTTACATATCCCCTGTCTTATATCGTTACTTGGTAGATTGCCATCCCGGACACCATCCCTAGGCACCAATTAATTCTTTCATCCAATCGATAAAATCTAACCGAAAAGATACAAGAAAAGATTGATACATGACACTTGTCTACTTTAATCTTGATAGACCACTTAATTTCGTAATGGTGACATGGAAAATAATCATATTTGTACAGATAAAAACAAATCCGAAAACTCAACGAAATTTATTTTACTCTACTAGTTGCATGTAACACATGAGATTCAATTATCGATAGCGATAGTATGAATAGTTGAAAAATACGTACCAAACTATAAACCCATATATCTGAATCATTAAATATTTTAAGATGCCTATTTTGTTTTCTATACAAAACATGTAGGTATGTATGCAAGGATAGGATGGTATGGAGGTCAGTCTTTTTTCCTTCTCCAGAATATGAACACAACATGATGGTATGTTTGGAGATTATGTTCCACAAAATATTGAGAGTCCCCGTAGATTTTGTGTTGTTTATACCTACTGCCATACATATTGTATGAAACGATGTCATCACTTAATTCAATATACATATACAAAAATTGTTTATAAAATTTTGATATGTACTACCATAATGTATCACATATCAAAATTCTGTGCATTAAGCGGATCAGAAGTTATAAGGGGGATACACACATAGAATGACACACACACAGAAACACTAAATGTTCTACTCCAAATTCCGTGTAAATCCATGTAATGATTTACACGCAAGAAATATATTCATAATCCATATATTCTGTAATCCATTATATGCTGCGAAGCCTCTAAGTTGGTGTTTTTCAAAAAGCTCAATATGGACCTAAGACAGAGGATGATAAAATGTTATGTATGGTCTGGGTTGTTATATGGTTGTGAGACTTGGACGCTGAAGGTTAATACCATGAATAGTTTGGAAGCTTTTGAGATGTGGTTGCATCGCAGAATGCTCAAAATCCCATGGACAGATCTGGTTATAAATTCAGAAGTCTTAAGTCGAGCCAGGACAACTAGGCAACTACCGTCTACAAAAAAGGTCCGCAAGATCGCATATCTGGACCATGTAATGAGGGGAGAAAAATACTACTTGCTCCAATTAATACTGGAGAGCAAGATAGATGGTCGCCGAGAGACTGGAAGAAGACAGATGTCCTAGCTGCGTAATATCAGGGAATGGACGGGCTTCAGAACTGTAGAGCAGATATTTCGGGCAACATAGAGGGATTCGCCAGAGTGATTTCCAACGTCGTGGGTTCCTGACAGGGCACCATAAGAAGAAGAAGAAGATAAATATTTATATATTCTGAAATTTTGGGCACTGTGCATTGAGCGGATCAAAATCATTTTGGGCTGCTTAAATCAAAGAAGGTAGGAGAAGACAACAGTCCTAAACACACTGAGAGAACTCGCAGTGAAGTCGAGTGTATTAAAGAATGTATTATACACCTTCAATGTGCAAGCACGGTACACAAAAGAATTTCTAGTTTTTGGATGCATTGGCAATAGATAACCCTCCCCCCTAGCCCATGTGTCACTTAGCGATTCAAAAGAAAAAGAAAAAATACAAGCATGTGACAGTTGTCGGTCACGAGGCAACTGGCACTTCATTTGGCTTGTTGTGATTGAAAACATATAGGGACGAAGATCGCATGGTCGCTTGCCGATTAGATGGAGTGATTCTTTTACATATCAACAATTTAGTCATTCATACCATCACAGGATATTCCATGATGTGAGGTTACCAGCGAGAGGCATGCGGGAGTGCATAACCTTATAAATGGAAGCTCGACACACGGGTGTATCCTCACACACGATTCTCTTCTCACCTAAAAAGCAATTTTAGATATAATAAAACATATTTAACGCTTTAATCTTTTTTATTAAATGAAATTATTTAATCGTCTGAAACAACTTTTTAAAGGATTACTATGTACTTTCGTTTTATCAATATATTTCACGATTTATGTCTTTATTATAATACCTGTGCGACTTAATTTGCAAAAGTTTTAATTTATAGCTGTAAGTGGATATGTTAATGCTGATATTCTTATACATACATAAATATTCCCAAATGATTGTCCTTAAATAAATAAGGGTGTCAGCTAACGTTACTAATTATACAGCAAACAACAAGACATGTATGTATGTTTGTATGTAAGTAATAATAATATGTGCAAAAATTAATGCCATTGAAATGTCGAGAGCTGGTAAATATTTTGCAGCTTATATTACTGTGGATAATTCACACGAGGGATTTGAATATTTACTTAAAAATATTAAATATTTACTGTAAAACATTATTTTTTAATATGTAAATATTTTTCATACAACATAACGATTCCATTTGTTTATCTTCACAATCCACCAAGCAAGAGTCGCCTTCAACAAAAGATCAACAATTTTTGAATCCCCTAATATTTCCACCAAAATTAGGAAAAATTTGATCAAGACTCTTGTCTGGAGTGTACAGCTATATGGCTGTGAAACATGGACCATCAGCCAACGCGAAACGGGGCGTCTGTCTGCGTTTGAGATGTGGTGCTACAGACGCATGGCTAAAGTTCATTGTTCAGAACACATCAGCAACGACGAGGTACTAAGAAGGGTTGGAGAGACAAGGCAACTTATGAAAATAATTGCCCAACAGAGAACAACTTGGATAGGCCACAACATCCGGCACCCAGGCCTGCTTTTTACCATTGTCGAAGGAACGATTGATGGGGGTAACTGTAGAGGTCGCCCCAGAAACAACTATGTAGACCAGATAATCGGTGACGTGCGCTGTAGCAGTTATACAAAGAGATGAAGAGACTGGCGGACGATAGAGTTAAGTGGAAAGATCGAGTGTTTGGTGCAGACCAATCTTAAGATTGTGACCCAGAAGAAAAGATCTTCACAATAGAAATAAATACTCAAAATCTATATATCAAAATGTAATTAAGTGAGACTTTTTAACAGGCTTACTTTTTAAATACATAGGTAGGTATTTATAATTAAACATAAAATATTGTATAGCTCTTAAGTATCCTGTTAAGCTGTTAAGATTCACAGATTTCAAACATTCGTACCACCACGACATATTCCATAATTTGGGTTAACTGGCGACAGGTGTGCGAGTGTTCATATCGTTTTAAAATATAGCACGACACATTCATGGGTACCAAAACACCATCTTCGTCCTACCTAAAATGGCAACATTCGGAATGGGTGGTGAACCTCATTGCTGAAATATGTTTGTGATAAAGTGAGATGTTAGTCTTTTCGATTTCCTCAGTTCGTAACGGAACACCCGAAAGCAATGAAAGCACTATTATTCTAAGGCTGTACCTCACAGTCTTTTCAAGATACTAGTAACCCTAAACGTAAATTTATTACATCATTTTATAACAGATTTAACTCGTCTCAACTACCCCTTTTCCATATTCCTATTCTTTGTTGACATATTTTGCATGGCCTAGTTACATTTCTAAATTCTCCATCACATAATAATTTACCTTCATGCCAGCGAGTCTTTTGAATATGTAACTTAGTAATTATGTATGTTGCAATACCTACTTCAATTTATATATTTATTTATTCTCAGTCGTCAATGGACAGGATCATAATTACTGTAAAACGTGTCCATCTTGGAAAGCCATTTTTGTCACCCCGACAAAACTTCTCCAGACGCTTCCTTCGTCTGCCTTTCTTAGGACTAGAGCAACCCAAAGACGTTCATTCATTTTATCTGGTCATTACACTGTTAGTTATTGGGTATCGCCCCAATATAATATATATTTATGTACATGTAACAACCTCGTTGCTTAAGTTTTTTTTTTCAATTATATTCTATTAATAAATTTGCACAAAAATTAATAAGAAAAAAAAAATTTTATGTTGTTTTTAGTTACCTATATTCAATAGATACTCGTATGTTGGGGACTGACTAAAAATGACGAAAAAATGTTATTGATGTTCGAAAGGAAGATATTAAGGAAAATCTTTGGCCCAACTAATGGTGTAGGGGCCTGAAGAATACGGTATAATCCTGAGATAGAGACAATGTACAAAGAAACGAATGTAGTCCAATTTATTAAAATTCAGCGCCTAAGTTGGCTTGGACATGTTTGCCGGATGGATGATGACCGTATTCCTAAAAAGGTATAAGACACCTGTCCCGAAGGCAGAAGAAGTAGAGGCAGACCTAGGTTGAGTTGGCTGGACGAATGGACCTGATAAATTAGAGAAGACTGGCGGTCGATAGGGAGGGATGGAGACAATTTCTGGAGGAGGCCAGGGTCCGTAGCGGACTGTAGTGCCAGTGATTATGATGATGATATTCAATAGATAGATGTGGATCATGAATCATCAGTTAGTAATAATTTATCACCTCTTATTTTTAGTTTTTTAATTGTTTATACATAGTTTATTTTTCGAAGTTTTTTTTTGTTAATAATTTATTGTTTGCAGTTTTTTTTTACTGTTTATTTTTTGTTAGTCATTGTTAATATTTTAAATGATAAGGTAGATCATGCATAACTCAGGAAATTATTAGTCATAAAGAAAAATTTGATAAATTAAATGATATTGTCTAAAACATTTAAACTTCATATTAATATCACATACCTATTTAAAAAATATTCTGCATAAGATGAGGTAACATCATAAATACTAAAAAAAATTCTAAAGTCATATTTTTTTTTCTACCGTGTTATCAATTAAACAGTCATTAAAACCTTCTGAAAAATTCCGTCGTGAGCACCTACTTACTGATATTTTCTATTTCTTTTCAAAAATATTCTATATCTGTTTGCCTTTGAATTCCGAAAACGAATTTGAATATATTCCGTCAGTCGAATTCCAATATTTCATTTGAATATTTCACAGCAAAAATATATATTTTCAGTCTAATTCTATAATAATAATATTTTTTCTTATCAGAATTCAAATAGGTACATAATAATATTGATGTGTGAATTGGATAGGTACATGGATTTTAATATAACAAGAATATAATATTAGATTATCACAGTCATGTGCTGAGATAATCATAAATGTATAATTTCATATCCTTTATATCAAAATAAAATGAGTGGTTAGTGGTCAAGACTATACATCTCACAACCAAGTCACAAAACATGATGCAAAGATTATGTTTCAAGATAAAACGTGTTTTTTATTAACATACTAAGAAGTTGCATATAACTAGAGGTGGGAACGTTATAGACGTTTCGTTGATTTTAAATAACGTTATTTTTAAAGGCTTAAAAAGCTTAAAGGCTTATTTATATTTGTACTGTATATATACAAGTACAATATACCTAAATCTAAAAAAAAATACCACATTAACATGCAATGAAAAATAAGGTATGTTTTTGAAATAAATATAATGTACTTTAAATTTTTTTGCTTTCTCTAGAAAGTATTTAAAATGTAGTCTAAACCCTTTGACGAAAATACAGTAGAAATGTTATACAATACATACATAAGTTTAAAAATTATGTTAATAATAATTTTGTACGCTCGAATCATCTAACAAAGCCGACAACGCACAATAAACCAACCCGATAGGCGTTTTAAACGATACTAAAGAAAAAAAAATAAACGTTTACATAAATCAGTAATAAAAATAACTTATAACGTTGAACGAAACAAGACGATTTGAAACTGATCATTCGTCACAATGATGTCAACAGATGTTTAGCGACCGACAACGCTGCACGCCGGTCAGCTAATCATAAATCACAATCATATCGCAACGTTGTCGTTAAAAATAATACATCTTTGTTATGATTATAAAATAAGCTTTTAACGAAAAACAGCTTTTAACGAAATCATCATCGGAACGTTATGATTCATGATTGAAATCGTTGTAACACTCGCAACGTACAACGAATATGGTTTAAAATTTATAACGTTTGATTGATTATTTTTTTTAAACGAATATTTTAATCAGCTTTCGTTTAAACGATCATCTCTACATATAACACATCATGAGATCCAACTCCCGATGGCTAAAATATGTAAAGTTGAAGATACTAACTGTATGAAACGATGTCGTCACTAAATTCAGCTTTTACAATAATTGTTTAATAAGTTTGAGATGTGCCATTATAGCGTTCATATATTTTATAGAAAATTAAATTGTATAGTTGGGGTGTTTCAGCATTTGACGATATTTAAAAAAATGGAAACAGGCAGATAAACAAAAGAATATGTCATAAAAAATATTTTTCATTATAACTAGTTACATGTAACACTTGAGATCCAACTGTCGATATGTAGCGATAGTGTGTACCTTTAGTTGAAGAATACATACCAAACTATAAACCCATAAATTTTATTTTTTTTTAGTTTATATACAAAACATGTAGGAATGTTTATCAAGATAGGAAAGTATGAAGGGCAGTTCTTTTTTCCTACCCAGGATATGAAAACAGCATGATGGTAAGTATTTATGTTGTCGTCACTAAATTCAACTGTATGAAACAATGTCGGCACTAAATTCAACTGTATGAAACAATGTCGTCACTAAATTCAATTTTTATATATTTTTTTTCAGCCAGGATGGAAAAATTTATTGACTACGCCATACTACATTCATGCAGATCTAATGTGACGAAACTTTCAGTACACTAGATCACCATGATACTGGTTGATAATAGCAAATTAAAAATTACTCATTCGTAACATCCAACAGCATCCAACTTATGAGGGGTAAAAATAGTTTTAAATTCTTTTGTTTTAATTTTTACACTTACCACTGAAATAATAATATACACTTTTACCTACGTAGGGAAGTAAAAGAAAGTATTTTAATAGAAAGCTATTAAAAAATAAGAAACAGAAGATATATAATTAAAATTAAAGTCATCAATTATAACTTATTCTTCTTCTGTGAAGCAGTAATTTCTTGGACGTCTTCGTAGAGTAATCCTTGACATCCGTAGCTTTACACAATTTGTACTCGAATTACTTGTAACTTAGGTACACTAACGCCAGCATCTCTCAACCATGGATTTGTTGGTCAAACTTTAAAGTCATAAATTATTCCTTTCCATTCCATTTCACTCTGCTTTTCTGTAAACCTTCCGTTTTAAAGATTTTATCCGTTTTAACGGACGGCAATTCGTTATTTTAACGGTTCGTGTTTTTTTTTTACCCGTTTAAATAACACTCGCCTAAAATACGTTATAATCGTTCGTTTTTGGATTGATGATATTATGTTTCAAAGGATGAATATAATTTAATAATAATAATATGTTTCAAATATATTTTATAATATACATTTTTAAATTAAAAAAAATAAAATTTAATTAAGAGGGCGACTGCTGCCAACGTACCTTTGATATACCATCATTATTACTAAACGAATCATTTTGAAAAAAAGTAACCTAGTTAGTTTGGATATTATTAAAGAGAAATGTACCTTAACTTCTTAATTATGTTCTGTATATATTCTTGTAGGAAAATAATAAGCATACCCCGATTTTAGACATATATCTTTAATTTCAAAAAATATAAGATATAGGGCAATATATATTTTTTTTGTAAATTAAAGAAGTACAGAATACTGGGAAAAATATGATGAGACGTTGCATTAGCTGAAGTAATTAAACCAAAAAAAACTTTTATTTCGCAATGGCACTGAATGGAAAGTAAATGTTTTTTTTAGATTTATTTACTAAACCTGAAGCATTATTGCAACGTCACATCATATTTTTCTAGATATTTTTGTCTTCTACAATTTAAAAAAATATATTACTCTATGCCTTATAGTTTATTAAAAATATAAGATAAACGTTGAAAACCGGGGTATGTCATTATTTTTCTACAAGAAAATATACGGAAGATTATCAAAAAGTTAAGGTTATTTTTCTTTATTAATACCCAAACTACCTAAATTATTTTTTTCAAAACGTTTTGATTAGAAATTATGAGGGTATATCAAATTGAAAAATAGGTACGTTGGCAGCAGTCCCCCCTTAAGAGTACTCTGAAAAAAAGATTAGGTACATTTATATAATCAATTTTAACAAATATTGTTCATATATGTATTATGATGTTTTGTCTATTAATTGTACAGACTTATAAATATAAATCAAAGAAATATTTGGTACACTATTTTTATTAGATTATTTTTTTTTATTTCATTTGAACTAAGAGCCAGTTTTTGTTTCATATCTGAATTAAGGACCAGTTAGCATAGTCCTCAAAATGTAACAAATTGTTATTGGATCTTTGTGAAATCAATAGTAAGTTCATTTTCATTGCTTAAGAAACAATAAAACTTAATTAACACGTATTTTTATTAGACTATCATTATTTCTTATTTATTTCTCGAGAAACTAACAGGTACTTTGTAAAATAGATATTTATTAAACATGAACCAAATAACAAGTTGCCACATTCTGGAGGCTTATTATGTTTATTGTCTCACAGATCCAGACTAAAAACACAGTTAGAAACTATGTCTCCACTGGGAATCGCGCATCGAACTCTATCAGAATATTATTGATATATTGTGATTTCAAGTTTGTAGTTTTTTAGTAGGCATGATAAAATTGTATTTTAATGGTTCTTAACTTGTATAAGAAGAAAAAGCCATGTCATTTATTTATTTAGTCGAGAAGAAAAGTCACTGGTGACTGGTATCTCTAATTGACCCCATCACAAAATACCAAAAAATTCAAAGCATGAAGAGTCATTGATGAAACCCTCTATAATGGTGATTTGGGCACAATGGGCAAAAAAACAAGAGACGAATAGGTTTAAATAAAAAAAAATCACAGCAAAAAAAATATATTCTATAAAACTGTCATTAAGACAGTGCTGAGATAATGCATGCATCTGAAACCTGGATATCAACGAAAGATTCTGAGAATAGCCTACAGTCCTGTGAGAGATATTGATTTTTGTCTCCGTTTGCGTTGTTAAACCTTGTGCATTTAGAAGACACGTGCCTTGAATTTAACACGAGTTTTTAAGTTCAATAGCGCAACAAACTTGTGCCTAATTCGAGGCAGTACTTGCCTCCTAATCAACACGGAAAGGTAATTATTGTGAAATTGTCCTTAATTGTTGTATATATTCAACTTATTTAACCTCAAAGATTTTTAAAGATTTAATCAACTTTATGAGTAGCCCCAATGGACTGTCGAGCTTATGATGATGATTTACTTGGAATTTCTTCGAATTCAGATATTTCCTTTTACTGTAGTATCATAAAAGTTCAAAGATCTTAAGGGTCGATGAATCAATAGACTTTCGTCCTGAAGAAGTTGAACTCGTTTCAAAACCGGTCGAATCAAAAAACTCATTTATTATTTAAACAAAAAGGATTGTAAAACTATGCAAAATTATCACTACAAAATGCAAATAGTATACCTACCTAGTTCCCAAAACAGCTAAAATAATTCTGTATATGAAAATTTCATTTCTTAATTTAAGCACTACACCTAATCGTGGTGTGAATAAAATTATATGTTTTGTATAATTTGCGTCATTTTATTGAATAACAATTCATTAATTTTATCAGCAAATTTATTTCAGTGTTGAAACATATTTTTATAGCAAAATATTTTAGTATTTTTTACTAAAAATGAACAACAAAAAACTTTGTTTTTTCCACTACACGTTTATTTTTTCGTTTAAACGTTTTCAGATTTTTCAAATTTTAATATATCTCACACATTTAGTCTATCTCACACAAAACATAAAGTTACGTAATATTTTTATTTGAGAAAATTCAATCGAGCCAGCGTTTCCCGACGATTTGGTTGAATGTTAATTGAATATTCGGGAAAATAATAAATTTTAAATATTGAAATTTTTGGACGTCATAAACTTTTTTTTGTGTAAATTGTTATCTTCATGTATTTTTTGCAGAAGATGAGGGTGCGCTGTACACAAAAATATACGCAAAAAATCATTATTCAGAAAAGAAGCTTTGAAAAAATGTATAATTAGATATTAAACTTACTTTGAAACTTTATCAGTTATCTCCTCCGTACGTACTTCAGCCCGGGTGCTTTGTCTTGGTGGCAGTCCGAACTCAAAGTTGTGTGTTGCCCGTCGTGAAGCGTTCAACTTTAATTATTATTATCATTATTAAATTCACAAGAAAAACAACATTAATCACTCGCGATATTAACCGAAAGGAGAAACTTTTGTCGTCAGCGATTAACCGTCACATTAAAGCACGCGTCAAAGTTCATCCGCCCCCTTTTTTACGAAAGTCGAGCGGGCTACGGACGTCGGGAGAACGCGGCGTCGCGGGCCGAATCTAGCGTAGCACTGCCGTCTGGCGTAGCGCTGCATCCGTTCGACGGCGTAGCCTGTCTAACGGAATACCGTATTATATTATTATCTATCTCCCGTTTTAGCTTTCCCACACAAAGCTCGCTATATGTTATTATGCACTTTGGTAAAAATAAATATATCTGTAGATATCGAATGACGTCAGTGGTTGCTCTTGTTGTCGAAAGCACACCCGAACATAACGATCTCTCTTTGAACCGGTGTGGTCTAAATTCAGCCGATATTTATTTATAAATTCACCAACAGTCTAAACAATGATACAAAATTTTGTAAATATTTAATAAACTTGCCTCCAAGATGAGGTTAGAATTGGACAAATATGTATTTGTATGTTATTTTTTACTCCTCACAAGGGGTTATAGTGGGGAGCTATGAATTCGCAATGTTTTAAGTTTATATTATTTATAGCAGTTTATCATTAAGTATAATGCTGAGATTGTATTCTGAAAGTTTCATCACATTTTTCTATGGGCGTGTGTTGTGTACTGTGTGTTTATTCCACTTTATCGTTTATTCACTAAAGTACTCATTAGATTCTTTTCAAATTTTGCAAATTCGTATATCTAGACTCCATTAGATTTTGTAGGAAACTTGATGAGTGCTACTCATTTTTTTATAAGTCAAATATTTCAAAGTGACAAAAAAAATCATTATAAAATATACAGATCAATATTAATTAAGCAAACTCCTTTCATGAAATGCTGAAAATTATCCATACAAAATTCTAATACTTGTGGAGTTACTTGGCGATGAGGAGTTAAGCGTAGGCCAAAACTCACTCGTTTTATTTTTTATTTGTACCTTCTAACAAATGTATGAAGGTACTTGATCAATCAAAAGTATTTTTTTTATTATTTTGCGTTTATGATCGTCACTCACAGAAATATTGAATTTAAACTGCGATATTTATTTCTTAACGTTGTTGTAGGTACATATTTTATTTAAAATAAAATATTGTAAACCCAAGCATATAAAAAAAATTAATGACACCCTTTTCACACTTCTTTTTACACTGAAACGCTAGTTTAAAAAAAACCATAAAAACATTCCTGAATTTACGCATTATTACTGTTTACATTTTATGAAATACAAAATTGTCCAATTTTATCAAAATATAAAATTCGGAATGTTTCAGAGCTCCAACTGGTTGGGATATTAGTTTAAAATTTATTGCAAAATTCCAATACAGTTAGACAGGTGAAGTTCATCAAATCGGTGTAGTGAAAAATAGTAGTTTTATTTAGAGGATAGCGTACTAAATTAGTTATTCAAAATATGCGGGTTTGAATATCTCCTCGACCAATTATTTTGTTCATCAATAGCACAAGTACATTGTTCATCTATATTTAACTTTGGGAATGTAGGTATAAGGATGTTTGTTTAAGGGATGTTAATTGTAAACTTTGACCTCTGGTAAAAGGCCAAAAGTTGTATGAAATATTATTTTATACGTTAGCAATCCAAAATCCGTAACTTTTGAGGCTCTTTACATAAAATAAAAACCCAGTGTTGTTTGTAGGTACATGTTCTAGTTGGGACATAATTCATTCTTTTGAAAAATAAAGATGGTAGTGTTGCAATGTAAATTAATTTTTCTTAAGAATTATAAAAAAAAAAATAATGAATGCCAGCAAATCAAATGGTCTTTGAAAGAGTGAAAGCAGAACAGCACGTAAAATGAGAGTAGGGAACGATTGGCTCGAGTAAGTCGACGAATATGTATACTTGGGAAGCATATTTCATTGGAATGGACTGCTTGATAAAGAGATCGAAAGAAGAGTTATGGCAGGAAACAGAGTGAATGGAGCACTTAAACCAATAATGAATGATCGCAACATGTCAAAGGAAACTTTGACGTATGCCAGTGAAACCTGGGCATGGCAGAAGACGCAAGAAAACAGAATAAATGCAGTTGAAATGAGATCGCTAAGAAGAATCTTCAATAGAACGATGTATGACAGGGTCAGAAATGAGAACATAAGGAAATAACGTAGGATAAAGAAATATGTTACTAATAGAATGAAAGTGAACACATTGAGATGGTTTGGTCACATGGGGAGAATGAATGAGGAACGCCTGACGAAGAAAATATACAGTGCAGACAAGAAAAGGATGGCACGACCATGTGAACGATATTCTGAAAGACGGAAATGTTAGATGCGTGAGCAACAGACGAACTATGAGATGCATGAATGTGGACGAGGCGAGGGATGCGTGCCGGGATAGAAAAATGTGGCGTTTGGTACTCTCTGCCTACCCCGCGAGTGACATGGCGTGATGGTATGTATGTATCAAATAATTATTTTCATTAATTTATTGTAAATTGAGTTTAATTTATAATACTGCTGTCTTTTATACCATGAACGGTATTTGAGTTTTCGTATCTTATTATATATTTATTTTAAATACGTTTTTTGGTATCCAAATTAATATATATTTATTGTATCTTTAACTATGTACCAACCCAATCGGGGTGAAAAGCCATAGACTATTGAAAAAAAAACTATGTACCAGTAAAAATGTGAGTGGTTTAGATTTCCTTAGCAGGAATTTTATAGTGATTTTCTGTTTCTTCAAGACCCATTTTAGCAATATGTGACAAGATTTTTATTAAAAAAAAATACAATAAGATCTCGAAACATGATTTTACCAATTTCAATTTTGTTTTCGTTTTGTTTTGAGAATAAATTATATTCTTACTTAAGCCTTGTTTCTATGCAAACAAAAATATTTCTATTTGGTATCAAAAATGAAACGTGGGTTTGAGATTAGATTCATGTAAATCGTATACGGAATAACGTTATACGGATGAAATCAAACATATTATCTATTAAATAAAATATATAAAAAAATGAGTAGTTAAAATATTAAAGATTATTCGTAATTACTGCCTTATTGAAGTACGTCTAATTAATCTTAATTTAACTCAGTTAATTTATTTCTAGAAATAAAGAACGTTCGTTTGTCGTTAATAATTATTTTCTTAGAATATGTGGTTAATGGCGCTGAAGACGGTATATTTTAACATTTTATGATTATGTCATGAATTTTAAATAAATTTAGTAGTGATATCGCTACAAGATAAAGATTTAATTTATTATTTGAATATTTCGTACAACATACATACTTATTAATGTAATAACTATTAATGAAGTAGGTACTGAGAATACTTATCAAGTATGTTATTTAGAAGTTCTTACACAAATAAAATTTCTTCTTAACTAATAATAAATTCCTTGGAAGATATATATAGCATTTAATTTGATAACCCATTTTATTGGATAAGATACTAATATAAATATACATAAATATTATGTAATTTCTATAAAATTTAGGAACGTTCCAAAATTTTAACACTTACACATATTTTTTTTCTTCTATTTTTAATATTACCAAAAAGCAGACCTGCATGGTGTTGCTTATAAACATTCAGCGATAACCTTATATTTTGTTTCGGGAGGGATTAAGTCTCATGTTTTTTTTTTCATTTAAAAAACATAGTGTGGTCAAAAATAAAACACGAAATTTCAAGTCCCCAAATATCATCGCTACACATGAATAAACGGACAGACACATTGTTTTATTAATATATATTTTTTTAAATAATGAATATGTCTTTGTAACAAGAACATATACATACTCTTGTCGCGTCCCTAAATTTAGCATAAATGATTGTGCCATAGGTGAACGAAATCGGTCGTGGCAGGATTTGATCTCGCGACCACTGGATTATAAACCTACATAGCGCGCTGACTGCTCTGCCATCACCCATCATAATAATTATGATTGATGAGGATAGTATTTTGTACAATTTTGTTTATAATTCACATTTCAACACAGATGAGCTATTTTGTATAACCAATTTCAAAGCGACTGCCTCTTTCTCAGAATGGAAGACAACTTGTCGTATAAATAGCTTATTTAAGATACAATCAAAGTGAATTACAAACAGTGAAATTGTTCCTTGAAGTAAGACTTTAAACAATAATAATAATATTAGGTATTAAGAAGAGGTAGGTATACATAACGATGAATTAAGAACAAAAAGTTTGAAATGTCAGTTTAAACTAACGGTATACTTTGATTAATTCTTACCTGATTTGTTTAAACGCTTTATTACAATACAATTCACGAAATCTGAGGACTGTATTTATGATTTATAGTGCCCAGCTCACATAATTTATATAAAATATACGATTCAAAAACTACAGGTCCAGGCTTCGATGCTTTTCAGTCTAGATTTGTACGTCATGATACTTATGTATATCAACAATCTATTTTGTTTGGGTGGGTTAATATATGATATTTGACTAAGCACCCGTTAGTTGCCTGATGTAATATACAAAAGTAATAATATTTGACATAGCACCCGTTAGTTGCCTGATGTAACATACAAAAATAATAATATGTGATATATCACCCGTTAGTCGACTGATGTAATATACAAAAGTAATAATATTTGACATAGCACCCGTTAGTTGCCTGATGTAACATACAAAAATAATAATATGTGATATATCACCCGTTAGTCGACTGATGTAATATACAAAAGTAATAATATTTGACATAGCACCCGTTAGTTGCCTGATGTAACATACAAAAATAATAATATGTGATATATCACCCGTTAGTCGACTGATGTAATATACAAAAGTAATAATATTTGACATAGCACCCGTTAGTTGCCTGATGTAACATACAAAAATAATAATATGTGATATATCACCCGTTAGTCGACTGATGTAATATACAAAAGTAATAATATTTGACATAGCACCCGTTAGTTGCCTGATGTAACATACAAAAATAATAATATGTGATATATCACCCGTTAGTCGACTGATGTAATATACAAAAGTAATAATATTTGACATAGCACCCGTTAGTTGCCTGATGTAACATACAAAAATAATAATATGTGATATATCACCCGTTAGTCGACTGATGTAATATACAAAAATAATAATATGTGATATATCACCCGTTAGTCGACTGATGTAATATACAAAAGTAATAATATTTTTTAACAGATTTTTAATAGTAGCGTCTAGCCCCTGAGTTTCTTTTCTGCATTCTTAGGTTAGGTTTAAGTTTGTGTATAATAATTATAGCGACTCGCGTGAGCGAGTTGCTTTATAAATTGAATTTTAAATTATTATCAATTAAATATATAATATTCTTTTAATTTTTCGCATTTAATATAAAATTTCACAGCTCATTTGACTTAATACTACGAGATCTCAACCAATCAGAGAGCCAACCGGAAACAGAATGCAAACGGGTAGATTCAGATTGTAGACTCTAGTTTTTTAATTATCTCAATAGAGACGAAGTTGGAATATTTATTGTAGGAGAACCGGGAAATCAAGGCACCTACAGGGCTTACGACCTGTCATCGGCTGGTTTACGTGATCACTTTATGCGCTTGCGCAACGTTCACCAATTATGCCTTTTTAATGAGATCCCTATCAATTCAATTTTGAAAGTTCTATATATTGTAATACTGAAATTCTTTTCGCTTGAAAATAATGAATTTTTACTACAGCCATCTATGGGTAAAATTCAACAACAATCTTATTATTTTTATTTATTTTGTTGTAACGCCATCTATTGAGAGAATTGGTTTTTTGTTAATAATGAAAGCTACAATTCTTATATCTGAGGTGACAATGCATTTTTCGCATAGAAGTCACCCCTGAATTGCGCCAGACTTATAAGGTCATTTTTGTCTTATTTACCTACTTGTACCAATGTGTAAGTAATCGAATATTTTAATATTTGACATAGCACCCGTTAGTTGCCTGATGTAACATACAAAAGTAATAATATTTGACATAGCACCCGTTAGTTGCCTGATGTAACATACAAAAGTAATAATATTTGACATAGCACCCGTTAGTCGACTGATGTAACACACAAAAATAATAATATTTGATATATAATCCGTTAGTCGACTGATGTAACATACAAAAGTAATAATATTTGACATATCACCCTTTAATTGCCCGATGGAACCAAAAAGAAAAAAGTGAAAAGAAAATTGATTATATTATTTACTCCTAATAACAAACAAGATTAAGATATTTATTTACTCCAAATAGTTTCGCTTTGTAGGGGCATTTTCAATCGACAAAAGCCAAAATTTATATATAAACACCGTATTAATATCACCAGTTTATAAATTACGGAGTTATACAATTTGAACGTCTTTAATTATTGTAAACTTAAAATGTAACTCATCATCAGCAATGGCTCTACAGCCCGGTGCGAGCCTTGGCCTCCTCAAGAAACTGCCTCCATCCCGCCCTGTCAACAGCAAGTCTCCTCCAATTTGTCTGTCCGATCGCTCTTATATCGCCCTCGATGTCGTCCAGCCATCTCATCCTAGGTCTCCCTCTGCTTCTTCTTCCTTCAGGACAGGTGTACAATACTTTCTTTGGGACCCGGCTATCCTCCATTCTACAAACGTGTCCGAGCCAACGTAGACGTTGTATTTGTATGTATTGGACAACGTTTGGTTCGCCATACATTATTTCTAGCTCGTGCTTAAACCAGATACTCCAAGATCCTCCTTCCCAGGTAGGACTATTTTCCTTTCGAATACCAACAGTGCATTTTCGTCCTTATTGGTCAATGTCCAGCATTCTGATGTATATGTCATGACCGGTCTAAGAAGAGTTTTGTTAATGAGGGTTTTTGTTTTACGAGAGATGAGTCGTGAAATAGGTGGCAAGTCTTGCCCTTATTTCCGCACTGGTGTTGTTGTTCGCTGTAACAAGAGATCCCAGGTATGTGAATGATTCAACGGCTTCTAACTGATGGGTTCCCACTGATATTGATTCATTTTTTGAGGTGATGCTGTTCAGTTATGCTTTTCTTGTTGCCATATATTTTGTCTTTGAAGCGTTGATCTTTAGACCCATGTTATTGGCTGCAGACTCAAGTCTCAAGAAGTTATCCTTCATGCAAGGCAACGTTCTAGCCATAATATCGATATCGTCTGCATATACAAGTAATTGACTCGACTTTCTGAAAATTGTTCCTGTTGTCTCTATGCCTGAGTCTCTAACAGCTTTTTCTAGGACAATATTAAACAACAAGCAAGCCAATGCATCGCCTTGTCGGAGCCCTCTATATGGTGTGAACTGTTCCAAGGTGCTACACTGTATTTTTACATTGCAGTTTGTATTGGACGTGGTCATTCCGACAAGGCGCACAAGTTTAGGGGGGATGGCCAGCTCCAGCATTGCCTCGTGGAGCTTAATTCTGTTGACACTGTCGTATGCAGCCTTGAAGTCCACAAACAGGTTATGTGTTTCAACATTATGCTCCAGCATTTTTCCTGTATCTGAACCCACGGAACCCACTCTGATATTGTCCCACCATTTCCTCCACAAATGGGAGTAATCTCATGAATACGATTCCAACAAGGACTTTGTATGCTGTACACAACAGTGTGATACCTCGGAAGTTTGAACAGTTCAGAACATCCCCTTTCTTACGCAAGGGATAGATCAGGCCATTATCCCAGTCTCTTGGCATTATTTCGGCTTCCCATATTTTATGAGTGATTTGATGAAGACTTGAAGCTGCCCTGCTGCCACCATATTTTAATAGTTCAGATGGTATATCATCGCAGCCTGGAGACTTATTATTTTTAAGACATTTTATTGCTCTGATAGTTTCATCCAGAGTGAGTTCCGGCACATCTCCGTCATCTGTATTTGCTGTTGTTATGAATTCTGGCTCCTCCGGTGTGGTGTGTTCCCCTAATTGAGCAGCTCATTAAAATGCTGTGCCCATCGCTTCAGTATATCGTCTCTATCATTAAGATTTTCTCCTTCCTTGCTTCTGCATGCTATTGTTCTTGGCTTGAATTCTTTCCTTTGCTAATTTATTGCTCTATAAAACTTTCTGCATCCACTCTGGGTGTTCAATATTTCGAGTTCTTGAAGTTTTGTTCTTCCGTACAATCTCTTTTTGGATCTACGGAGCTGCTTTTCTTGTCTTCTTTTGGCTTTGTATTCTTCTTCTGTGCCCCTAGTGCTTCTTTGCTGCATTCGATGGTAGGCTCTGTTTTTCTCTTTTGTCACTCTTTCGCACTCTTCGTCGAACCAAGGGGATCTTCTTTGTGTTCGGGCCATTCCCAGCACCAACCCCAAGAAGCAACCCCCAAAGCAACCCCAAGAAGCAACCCCAAAGCTCTTCGATCGACAAGCTTTATAACTGGTTATATGAATATAAAATTGTTTTTTTTTTGTTATGTTTTGTTGTTGAAAATAATTTATTCGCTGTTTTCAATTGATATCATACCTTTGTTACCTGATTGTTTGGAACATGTTGCCAAATTACAATAAGCCCGTAGGTGTATGATATTTTTATCTATTCTGCACAAAAACAGTTATAAATAAATCAATTTTCTTTCAACTTTGACACAATTAGGAGCACGAACTTGTTATTGTTTTGAAAGATTATGTTTTTCTTGCGCACCAATTAAAACACGCTCATTGTACCTGCATTTTCTCAATATAAAGTGAAACAGCTCTGTGAGCTCAGTTAAATCTTTCAAATTGAGTATTCTCTACAAAAATTCACCTTTTGTGATGTTATTCTCACTGTAAAACCATCCAATGACTTGAGCATGGCAATCTAAAATGAGGTCGTCTGAGGTATTAAATATTTATTATTTAAATCAACTGAATATATATTTTTCTTCATTCTTTTCTAAGATGAGTTTACTTATCTACTTAGCATTATACTGTGAATCTTTTAACGTTAAATTCTTACCATTTTGGAGTGAATGAATCACAGCATAATACGACCAAAACACGACAAATCCATCACGCCGTGTCCCTAATGGATTGTGTTGATAAATTAATACAGATTATTACATTGGCTGTACAATAGTTTCTTGCGTATCTAGCATTCATACACCACCTCATTCATACTTGCGAAATTGTTTAGAATGGTCTTCTTTGAAAAGATTTACTTGATCAGGCGATCTGTGTCTCAATCTATATCATTCAACCATACATATCGTCTTAAATATTCGTTCATCTAAAATAATTTCTATTTATTATAAAGACACAACTGACAAGCTTCCTCAATTCGGAAAATATAATTAGCAATGGACAATTTGGATTCAGAGAGAATATGGGCACCGAGGACGCTCTGGCAAATTTAACTTCAGACATATATAAAGTACTGGACTCAGGTAGGAAATGTCTGGGTGTATTTGTAGACCTACGTAAGGCGTTTGATAGTCTGAGTCACACTAAGATAATACAAAAGATAAATGACGTCGGTATTCACGGAGTTGCAAAAAAGTGGTTAGAAAGTTATCTTTTAAATAGACAGCAACGTGTTAAGATCGGGAACCATCTCAGCAACAGTCAAACTCCCACATTCGGGGTGCCTCAAGGCACGGTTTTGGGACCGATTCTTTTTATTTTATACGTAAATCAAATATTTAAAATAGGTCTTACATCTACGATACTATCATATGCAGATGATACTGTCCTACTTGTGGAGGGTGAATCCTGGTCACAGATATCTAAAAAAGCTAGTTCTGATATTTCTCAACTGAAAATGTGGTTTGATAAGAATTTGCTATCACTCAATGTTGATAAGACTGTCTTTGTTCCTTTTGTTCATCAACATAAATCATTACCAACAGATATAAAAATTACAATACACAATAATCAATGTTCGGCATCTTCTGACTCTTGTGACTCGTGTAATACCCTTTTGAAGGTTGAGCAGGTTAAATACCTAGGAGTGATTGTGGACTGCCTCGTTAAATGGAAGGAACACATAAGTTGTGTTACTGAACGCATAAGAAAAATGTATTATATATTTTATAACTTACGAGACATGTTAGACAAAAAAACAATAACATCTGTCTATTATGCGTTCGTACACTCAATCCTGCGCTACGGAATAATAGCATGGGGAGGAGCTTATGTGACCACCTTATGTCCTTTATATATAGCCCAGAGAAGTGTCTTAAAAATAATCCTCAGAAAACCACGTGACTACAGTACTAGCCAATTGTACAGTGAACTGCCTGTCCCTTCGGTACAGAATATATACAAGAAAGTGGCTATCTGTCAGGTGGTCAAAGAGTTGATTGTTAATGGGGCAAATAATGACATATTGTATGTAACTCCTAGACTACAACTTGAGGGCTATATAAGACTCCCCATGAGGTTAACGAAGTTGGGGCAGAGCCATTATTCATTCATGGGTGTAAAATGGTACAATGCACTGGATAAAAATATAAAAATAAATAATACTGACAACTTGTCAACTTTTAAAAAAAAGTTAAAATAATTTTCCTCCTCATTGTGCCATATGAATGTATTAATTTTGGTGTATTGTATTGTGTGTGCGAGTATATCTTTATTGATTGTTAGCTTTTTTTTGTTTATTTTTCCACGTTTGTAAATTAAAATAATGTATATTTTTTTATGAACTCTTTCTATGTATTTTATGTATCTTGTTAAATTTAAGTGTTGTGAACTCCTCCCCGAAGCACAAGGTTTCCTTCTTTTCGGGGAGAATTTCAAATTTATTTGTGATGTATATATATATTTTTTTATAATATGTCAAAATGTATCCTTTTTATACTTTCTTATTAATAAAATTTACTTACTTACTTACTTATTTTAATCAATATTAGATGAGTCGGTGGTGGATACCGCACTATTTGAAAGTATATCTTAAGCATTTACCAAGATAATATCTGAGAATGTAATTATGTTCATAATAATATGTAATATACCGTCTTTAAAATATCCAAAATCCGTTGCTAACATGTAAGTATTACGCGAATATTTCATAGATTATTGGTGTGGATGTAAATTTGAAACAAATTCCTACAAAGGGTTTGATAAAATTGATATTATCGTGGATTTGTTCGAACGATTTTATTCCTTGACGTTCACAAAGTAGATCATAACAATCTAAAAATTATTTTATGACTATCGAAAAAAAAAACAATTGAGAAAAGTACAAAATCAGCAAGAAATTTCGGAGACAGAACACTTCTAGTTCCCTTAGATAAAATTATTATTTTTATCGAACAATATGTCTGAAATAAACATGATTCCTTAGCTGAAACTATTGTACTTATAGAAATACATACCTAATATTAAGAAAGCTTTGAAACATTTTTTTTGTTGTGTAAATGCCGCAGGTCCATTGTGAAATTTAGCAGATTAGGGTGTGACTAGTAATTTTACTTCTTATAATGCGGCTTGGCAGAGTTTATGGAAACACAATGTGTTCAAATCGAAATCCATGAGATTGAACATCCATTTATGTATGTATGTACATTCAACTATTTGACGATACAAACTACGACACAATCGACCAACTGAATCGACTAACGTAATATATTCTAGGTACAGTATGTAAATCAGCTTAAGATATTTGAAGGTTTAGCAGTGTTAGCCAAATTAATCTACATGCATGATTTGTGTTTAATATAAACAACTTACAGACCCGCACAGCATTGTCCATGCAATTTATGTATTTTTAACGAACTTACAAAATGGACAAAATTCAACATGATATTTGTTTTTTTATGTACGTCCAGCGATAGCTTTTTCTTACGTTATCCGATTTTGATAAGTTTCCTATGAGAAAATTATTAAACTCTTCAATTTGCACTTCAGCGATAAGAACTCTTTACAATATTGTCCGATTTTTATGGTTTCTTTTTTAAAGGCAAGGGAGTGCTCTAGAGATGATCACACATATGAATTTCATCGAGTTGTGATGATGGTACTTACGAGGACAAATAATCAAATAACTCTTCAATTTGCAAAGAGCGCCTGCGATCTGTACGATGTACATACCTTAAGTATCACATAATTTAGTTCTACATGTCTGGTTTTAGTTCTATAAAACATACTTCAATAATTAATAGTCAATCTACATTATTTTTCTTCTCTCTCGTCATCGACCAATACCTGGCAACGTCAACCGCTGCAGCGTAACAGGTCCTTATATGAGCAAGTAGAAAGGCAGTCTCGAAGGTGATCTGCGGCAGGTCGCATTCACAAGAGAGGCAGCATCATCTGTTTAGATCTCCCATTTCTTCAAGTTTCCTTTGGATCTACCGGCACAAGTTCTTAATATATTAAGTGATTTCCAGGTACGCCAATCCAGTCAATGACCTGGCGTAAGATACTCATGAGGTTGGATGAAATCTGGGGATGTTTTTAAGTGACTTTGTTTGGTTAACGAAACCTTTACTCTCCACATATGTTCCACACTGGGACAGTGGAGGGTTAAAATGTATAATTTCGGGTATGTTGAATCATATTAATATTAGATTGAAACATAAATAAATACTCTCAACTATGAAGAAAGTAATCCATCGGTCCTAGAAAAGTATACAAGAATATTATATTATAGGTTAACCTTTTTTCGAAGAAATCAAAAGATTTAAAGTGTTTTTTTTTTTCCTATAAAATAACATTTCCAAGTAATCAAACATCAAAGCATTTAATAAAAGGTAGCCATGAATAATCACTGTTTTTTTTATTTCAATTTAAATGTGTTTACCGATAAAGCTTTGAATCACTAGTTGGCTAATATTTACTTCAGAAAAGTGAAAAGTAGTTGGGAAACTACTAAGTTATTAATCCAACTGTCGATTCGTTCAAGAGAATGAAATTCTATTGAAGGAAGAGCCAGTTTAAATCCAAGACGCGTGTATGAAGGAACATTTTGTATGGCGTAGTGTACTTTTTGTATGCTTAAAACACCTACTTAGAGGCTTCGCAGCATATATGTTCCCATACATGGATTTACTCAGAATTTGGAGTAGATATTCCGGGTAGGAAAAGAGGATTGACCTCCATAGTGACCTATCTTGACATACATATCAACATGACATGTGTTAAAATTTTCAATAATTTGGATTTATGGGTATGAGTTTGATTCTTACATACTATCGCTATCGACAGTTGGATCTCATGTGTTATATGCTCATTAGATTCTTTTCAAATTTTGCAAATATGTATATCTAATACACGCTTAGATCCCATTAGATTTTGAAGGATATCTGAATAGTGCTTCTCAATTTTTTTAACTGTCAAATATTTCGGAGTGACCCCATGCTTAGGAAATTTAAAATTAATTAAAAGGCACATAACATTTATAAAATTGCATTGAAGAGTTATCAAGTTTTTATAATAAAATATTTAAATAAAAAACAATTTATCAAACTCATTTCATGAAAATGCTGAATATTTTCCATACAAAATTTGAATAATTTATAGAATGACTTGTTAGTGAGGAGTTTAGCATTGGCCTCAACCCACTCGTTTGTACTAGTAAACCACCTCAGGGTATTCACTATCATTTTATATGTAATAGCCTTCTTTATCTTCCTTTGTTCATACATTATTGTGTTACATAATCTGCTTAATGATCTTTTCTCTACAACATTTATGTTACTTTTATGCGTCCTTTGCCACGTCCAAGTTTCACTGACAAACGTCAAGGTAAGGGCAAGTATGACTTCCTTTGAGATGATTGACAAATTGAAACGAAAATACTAACAGAATTATCCAGATAGATTTCATTGTACTAACATAATACGTACCATACATAATATAATACCAAAAGGTCGATGAATCCGGGACGTCTTTAAAGATAATATTTATGTTGGGAACGTGAAGGACGTGCTGAAGAAGTAGCGAGCCACTGTGAATATTTGATTTTGTCTGAGAATCAAACGAACCAGGGAGAAGTGCCATTTGTGTCGTCCGACTTGCCTTTCTCATCTTACGTCCTAACAGATCTTTCGAAACCATAATATGGAAGTCAGAGGTTTTACCACTTTTCTATTTTCACGTTATGCCAAAACTGGACTATTTAAATATCATACATGTGGAGAAAGAATTTTACTATGTAGCGTTATGTCAGATAAAAGTTGTACATTTCGTATTCACCTAATAAACTAAGAGCCAGCTACTGCCAGTCTAACGTCATAGTATAAAGTCTGATTTTTTTTCTTTTGAAGGATACTGAGGAACATCCACAACCAGGACTCGCTCTAGGCGATTAAGTCTCCTTTTCGAGTCCGCACATACGCCAGATCGTATAGGTGTTGTTGTACGTTTTCCTTCGGATGGTATAAGTGACTCAGACACCACATCAATTTTTCCTTACGTAGAGGTAGCCTAAGCCGCAAAAAATCCTTCAAAATGTCGAAAATTGCTATAATATCACGTCAGTGTACGTAGCGTTATAGTTTAAAGCTTCTTCTTCTTGTTATGTTAGATCGTAGATCTGTTTTTTGAGAAAGCTATTCCTGTGAATCTGAGGTCCAGCTATCCTTCCATCTCTTGGTCGGTCTTCCGGGGAGGCGATGCCCTGTTGGGATTTCGTTTTTCCGCTATGGATGGGATTCGAGATGCGTCCATCCTGTTGACGTGATCCCTTTAGAATCTTCTCCTATCTCTACTCCATCGTATGATGTCCTCTGTCTCACAGGTCCGCCTAATGTCGTTATTGCGAATTCTGTCCCTAAGCGTCTTCCCTCTGATAGCCCTTGAAACTTTAATTTCCGATGTTCGTAGGACGTTTTCGGTTCTGGTCGTGTCGGCTCTTGTCTCCACCGCGTAGGTATGTCATGATTGGTCTAACACATGTCTTATAGTTTAAAGAGTGATTTTTTTTAAATTTATTACGGAATACTATTAGAAATCATGTATACTATTAACAGGACTTTGGTTGGTTCAATTGTTCAAAAGTTGACCGAAAACAAATAACACTAATTTTCACTACGCCTGTCGTTTACTCGGTTTGTTTGTGAATTGGCAATGTGTATAGCACACACGGTAATCAATAAGCAATAATTTATTAAATTTAAATGTGTCTGCTGGGTGCTATTCCACCAACAATAGTATCTTTAAATGTGAGACGCGATTTCTAATAGTCTTCCGTAGTATCTATATATAAAAAATCACATTTTTTCTAAAACTGACGTGTTAAAATAATAATGAGGTTCACCACCCATTCTGAATGTAGTGCCTTTTTAGGTGAGACGAGAATGGTGTGTGGGTATATACAGATGTGTTCTGCTCCCTTTTATAAGGCAATGCACACTCGCACACCTTTCTCTGGTTACCCCACATTGTGGGATTTACCGTGATGGTATGAATGAATGAATGAATAAAATAATAATTTTCGAAATTATGAAGATTTTTTCGGACAAAACCACCGCTACCTAGCGTTCGTAAAATTCATTTGTTGATAGCTGTTGTTGAAACCTTCAACAGAAAATAAATCAGCCTTATACTATAACGTAAGATTGGCAGTCGTCAATAATCCATCGTCAGCCGAAATATGTTCGGACAACGTCGGCCAAAATCGGCCGATCGAAATACGTATATGTATAGTGTATACGTAGTATGAATAGTGTACCAAAACCAAAATTGGCCGATGACGCCCGATAATTACCGAACAGCTGACAAATCCGATTATCGCGAGTTTACCGGCCGTCTATTTCCGACAGTAGGAACTTCTAGTTTTTGCAATAATGCAAATTTATTTTAAGAGGGTGACAGCTGCCAACGTACCTATTTTTTTCAATTTGATATAACATCATTATTACTAAACGAATCATTTTGAAAAAAATAACCTAATTAGTTTGGATATTAATAAAGAGAAATAAACCTTAACTTTTTGATTATGTTCTGTATGTATATATTCTTGTAGGAAAATAATAAGCATACCCCGATTTTAGACATTTATCTTAAATATCTAAAAAAATATAAGGTATAGAGCAATATTTTTTTTATAAATTAAAGAAGAACAAAATACTTGTAAAATATGATATGACGTTGCATTAACGCATCAGGTTAAGTAAATAAACCAAAAAAACTTTTATTACGCAATGGCGCTGAATGGAAAATAAATGTTTTTTAGGTTTATTTACTAAACCTGAAGCAGTAATGCAACATCACATCATATTTTTCTAGATATTTTTGTCTTCTTTAAAAAAAAATATGTTGAAATACGCCCCTTATAGTTTATTAAAAATATATGATAAACGTTGAAAATCGGGGTATGCCATTATTTTTCTACAAGAAATTATACAGAACATTATCAAAAAGTTAAGGTATATTTTTGTTTATAAATATCCAAACTATCTAAATTATTTGTTTTCAAAACGATTTGATAAGAAATAATGATGGTATATCAAATTGAAAAATATGTACGTTGGCAGCAGTCCCCCCTTAAACTAAAAATTAATTTGAAAGAAACAGTTAGTTTTAATAACTTATTAATGAACACACTGCGAGGCAGTGGTTTTGGAGAGCCTGATCTATTACAGGATCCAACTCCACTGTCATCGTTCACCAGTAGCTCAGTGATAGAAAAGCAAAAGTCTCTGCTGTCATAACTTGTGCTTACAATGACTCTCAGGGGTTCTATCTCGTCATAAACTTGAATGAGACCAAATAAGAAATAAAATAATTTTATAAAAAAAAAATTATATTAATAATTAAGATCAAATTTAAAGAAATAGATTTGTTGCAAGGATTCTTGAGATAAAGACAAAGTTTTTAAGAACAAATTCACATTTATTTTGATATTAAATATTATACAAATTTACTAGTTTCAATCACATGAATGAATCTCTTATAATTTAAATAAAAGATATGAAGAATAACTAAAACATTATGGATGTTAACTCTTAAAGAATATAAGTAAAATTAAGAATGTAAATTACTTGAAAATATAAAACATCAAAAGATTTAAATCGTCAAAAGAGAATTCTCTTTATATTGGAATGTTAAATGAACCGAATTAATGATAAGAATGAGTATGATATTAAGTTTATCACAAATTGAAAATCCACCGATAGACAATCAAAATAAAATCATTCTACCTACGCTCCTCTCAATCTAAATCCTACTAAATGTTATAATTTACTAATTTCAAATACAACAAATAAAGAAATCCAGGATGAGTCAAGGACGTTTTCATTACTCTTCATACGGTGATCTTTATACATCAAAATTCACCCCTTCAGAGATGAATGAGTTTTTAACATTCTGAAATCCACATTGCGGTAATCAATTAGTATAAAGTTTCTTCATAGTGAATGGCATCGTCATATGAATAATCCAAACTTCAATATCACGTCGAATCTTCTAAATATTTCCTTTTTGGGTAGATTAACATGAAATTGTTCTTCTCGGAGTTTACTGCTAATATAACATTTCTTTGATAAACTCCTGGATCATCACATTCAATTAGAAAAATTCATCGAACGATTCAAACCCTCTCAATGATATCCTTCAAGTAAATCCTCAGTTGAAACCCAAATTTACAATTCTCTTCTCACAGTCATCTTCAATAGAATTTTCCATAAGTTTTACTTCCCATGGTCACATTCTCGTCGATAAAAATTGTTGCAAAATCAATATGAGTCGTCTCAATATAAATTATGGATGTTCAAACAAAATGGTAACGAGACAATACATGAACGATACAGGACGAAATAAACGTGGTACATTAAAAAAATTGATTTGAAACGACGTAGGATGGGACAATACAAGATGAAAACGGGAAAAATGGGAAATCTGACTTTAGACTTTCCTATGAAAAGAAGAATAACTTTCGCTTATAAATTGTATCAATTCACGATCTGCCACAAATATTGTATGCAATAAAATATCGAAAGGACTTACCCATTTCTCCGTTTCACAATATTTACTTAATTAACGTCACCCGCCATTTTATGAATGGCTGTGACTCGTTTACACACAAATTTATCAAAGAAAAAGGGCTTTTTCGGAATGACACTACTATTTAAGCTGTCAAACGATAAATGTTGCTAGCTTGCAAAATAACTTAGTGTGTCAGTTTTTTTAAAAAATATATAAATTATTTAATTTTATTTTATTCCTAACCAGGATTAAAATTTTAGTAATTTATATTTATACTGGTTATTATTTTTGGCGAAACAAATCACCGAGATCGGCATCGTCCGAATACTCATAATAAAGATCAACAAACCGTTGTCTATGGAAAACCAATCGTCAACTGCTTGGAATAGTGATTTCACTTTTTTCATTATTTTGGTTTCTGGATGTTTAGCTATGAGGTTCACCACATATTTTGAATATTGCCTTTTAATGTGTGACGAGGAAGGTGTGTGAAGATATTTTGTGTTGTGCATCCTTTTATATTAATATGCATTTCCGCACACCAGTCGCTGAACGATGCATGACATAATAAGAAACGAAGATATATGAGCTGAGTGTACCTTGAAGAAGGATGATATTGTTGAGAAAATAAAGTAAACACAATTCAGTGGTATAATCACACGGAATGAATGACAAAGAAAATGTATTGAACAAGAGTTAAGACCAGCCAATATATTATTGACAAGATCATAGCACAACAAAGATTTTTTAAAACGTATATATAACACACAAATATATGATATTTATAAAAAGATTTATGAATATGAGGATGCGATGAATGTATGCAAACACAGAATTGAACGGTGGTCGGTCAGTTCTCTCTGCCTACCCCAATAACAGTGGCCTACCTTAAACCTACAAAACATGGCAAATAGATTTTTAGTATACCTATATCTCAACAAAATCCGTATTCTTATGATCTGTGCAAGATCCTACCATCTTGAGTGAAATGAAAATCGGAAGACTCATCGGAAGAAAATCCGAACACATACAGAGGACGTCCCAAGACGAATTATGAATGGTGCACCGAGGGGACAGAGAAGAATTGGAAGGCTGTAGCTTTGATGGCTGGACGGAGAAGTGAAGGATGCAAAAAACATCGGCATCCATAACTGGCGAAATACATCGAAAGTCATGGAGACAGGCTCTGCAGCAGGCTACAGATAGATAGATATCTCAACAAGGGAATGGTTGAGGGAACAACTGGCAGATGGCGTCCTCGCCGGGAATATCTAGAAAAGCTGGTGTCCCACGACATTAAGGTCCGAATTTATAAAACGTACTAAGAATTTTCTCAATACTTAGCATGACAAATTCCATACATTTCTGTGTGCTAAGTATTAACTTAAGCACAGAGAATGGTTTATAAATACGGCCCTAAGTGTACATATTTCCTGCACAGAGTTGAAGAGAGTCGCTGAAAACTGAGTAGATTGGAGGAAGAGATACATCGTTTTGCTGCCAACCAATCCGCAAGAAACCAAAAAAAAAGAAGCGACACTGGAAAAGTGCAATTGAAAATACTTAAAAAAAAAGGTGATTGTTGGAATGAGGCGGAGGACGACGAGCCATAGTGAGAACCACTGAACCGATTTTGAATAAATCGAGGGTTTTTTTTTTCGTGTGCAAAGCAGTTCAGTGGTCCGACATAGAAGTCTTTGACAGAAACGTAGAATATATTATATACCGAGGATATAGGGCGCCTCCAGCGTTTGACATCGGAAAGCCACCGTTCAATACGGTGCTATGTGCACTATTCACCTGCAGTACCATACAGGATTTAATGTAATTTTTCTAACACCAATTTCCATTCGTTTCCATCCACACATACTCACATTACAACGTGACAAAATTCATTTATTTTAAATAGCGCTGAAGGAATATTTATTTATTTATTTACAAGTTGCACGTAACACATGAGATCCAACTGTTGATGGCGATAGTATGTAAAGTTGAATAATATGTACCAAACAATAAACCCTTAAATCCAAATTACTGAATATTTTAAGATATTTTGCTTTCTATATAAAACATATATGTCAGTATAGGATTGCGTGAGATATGGGATAGAAACAAAATATCTTAAAATATTGAATAATTTGGATTAAATTGTTTATTGCTTGGTACGTATACTTTTATTTTTATTCTATTTAAACAATTAATTATACATTACTTAATAGCTAGTACAAATGGCGGACTTATTGCCTAGTGGCAATTTCTTCCAGACAACAATCTGTGACAGTTATGAGACAAAATGGTACATGTTCAAAAAAAAAGAAAATATATATAAAACTATAAACATATTACATTTAAACACAAGAAAGTAAGAAGAATAAAAATATGTATATCAATGAAAATTAAACAAATCAGAGATAAAACCTGTTACAACACTATGGGAGGGAAGGTATACTTCAACTATACATACTATTGCCATCGACAGTTAGATCTCATGTGTTACATGCAACTAGCTTATATTTATGTATATCTCAATAACTTCTATTAGTATTGAAGTTATGAAAATATATAAGGAAAGAAAGAGATAGCTTATTAGTTTCATTGTGTGTATCTTATGTGATATTGTTAATACCTATTGTTAATTTTTTTTTAAAGAAGTATTGTATACATTTATAATAATTAAATAATTATATAAATATGCTTTCAAGTTTGTGCTGTTAATAGTGAAACCAATAATATAATACATTTTTGAAAGATAACAATATTATATTCAAAATTATATTATAACATTAACGATAAACATCCCTACTCACATTGACAAACCAAAAAAATCATTTTGATTTTTCTGTTTCACCTACCTATATAGGTACATATTTTTTGTGTGTAATCAATAAAATACATTGTTTAAAAATTCTAAAAATTCATTATAATATTGTTTAATTTATTTAAAAATTCGTAAATATTAAGTAATTACGAAATAGTCAAATATCCAAGAAGACTAAAAGTGTACCCATACTGACCATTCATGGATTCAAGATGAATAAATATTTCATAATGAAATCAAACAAATCCTCGTTTATGTTGTGTCTCGATTTTCGACGTAAATTATAAATTTTGATAAAAAAAACTCGTTGGTTAGCATTTTAAAATAATTTACAAACTTCACAAAATGGATGAAATAGATTAGGCATCGAGTTTGTTTGAATTTATTAATGTTGTATTAATTAATTTCAAAGGAAAATGCAAACAGAGTGATTTCGATTTATTTTCAATGTTTATAATTATTTTCGTGATACAGATACAGGATGTTCCTTAAAACAACGTCAAAATGAAATTGAGTTGATAAGCAGCTCATAAGCTATCTTTAAAAGTTACTTTGAACACAGATTAAACATCATATAAATAGTTTTTTTTTGTTGAATATCATTCAATAGCATAGTTTTTTTTTTAACAGATTTACAATACAACTAAATTTGGAAAACATCTACTGAGGATACCAACATACCAATCAAAAAACACAAGTTTTATAAAAATTACAATATATCGAAAACTACGATTTTTGTAGTACATAAAATTTCTTCTTTATCAAAGGCTAGTGTCACGATGGACATACGCATGTGTCGTGATTCTTTTATAAGGTGATGCACACCCACACACATGTGTCTCTGGTCACTTCACATTGTGTGATATGCCGTGATGATATGGATGAAGAATCAAATCAGCTTTCTTCGTTTCGACGTTGCTTTTATGGACAGCCTGTTTATTATCTTATGATGATTCGTCCTTGTTCGATTATTATCTTTATGATAACAGTTCCTATCTATTGTTTAATTTTGTAAAGAAATTAATTTTCCCTAAATATGAGTAATTAGCCTTTTGTTTACACCAAACAAAATTTCGATGTTTATGTTTCGATGTTTTGTGTTCTCAGCTCTCAAGTACTATGGTAAAACATAGGCGTTGCCTGAGATTAAACGAATACATGCAGCATACTACTTATAACAGTAATACCTATCTCAAACATCTCAAATTTTTTTAACAATTTTTATAAAAATTAAATTTAGTGACTACATCGTTTTATACAATTTGTAAGGCAGTTAACAATATATAATATCTCACTCAATATTTTGATACCTACTTAATCTACAAACATACATCATGCTGTTTTCATATTCTGGGTAGGAAAAACAGACTGACCTCCATACTATCCTATCCTGATATATATACCTACATGTTTTATAAAGAAAACACAATATCTTAAAATGTTTATTAATTTGTGTTAAAGTGTTTATAGTTTGGTACGTATTCTTCAATTATTCATACTATCGCCATCTACAGTTGGATCTCATGTGTTACTTGCAACTAGTATAGGTACAATTTTATTTCCATAGCAATATGTGAAAAAAAAAATTTTTTTGTTTTTTAAAAAAAAAACACGGGTTTTTTTCCGTACATTGTCACTTCCTGAAAAAAAAAGTGATTTCATCTTTGATTGTTGAAACAATTGAAAATAAATATTTTTATTCATTCTTTTTTGCCATTCTATTTCAGTGATAGGTACCTAAACCATAATTCAATCTATAATAATATTGTTTTAGAAACAAGAGAAAATGTCGCAAAATTGCCCCCAAAAATGTGATAAAGTTTTTATCTACGGTCTACAACTTGAAATAAAATAGCGAGGTTCGTAGGTATTTATTTTTTCTCTTCGAAATTTTGAAGCTATCTGAGAGTTAATTTTTGTTTTTTTTTTTGTTCACAAAGTGGAAGTTTATGATGAAATTATTACGAGTATATAATAAAATAAATACAAATAAAATAATGAACACACCTTGCGACCTGCACAAGCGGCGAGTTCTTTGCCATAAGGTTATTTCTTCCAAATAACCAGTGTTTCCAGCAATATTTGCGTGAGAAATGAATTTGACTACATTTCTCCTCTGCTGGGGATCGAACCCAGGATTCCCGCACAGAAGCGAAAAGGCTTACCAACTGTGCCACGGCGCGGAAGTCAGTTGTTTATTATGTTCATATTGTTTCGATTTAGATAAAGATCATTTTTGATAATGGTTGTCCATTAATTTGTGATGGTGATATTCAATGCTGTATGGTACGGTGCTTCTACATATAGTTGATATTCTGCTTTTATTGATATATGGGTTCACGCGTAGGAATTGTGAAAATCAGGTAAACCACATTAATTATTAAATGTTATCTCCAATATTGTGTCAAAGCTGCAGTTACATGGTGATCAGCAAATTCATCTTGTGGAAGCTGCACAACGAAAATAACTATAGTTTTCAGCAGTGACCTGGATCATTAATGCCAACATAACTGGAAATTATAGATAGTTCAAACAGCCCATGATACACTGTTTATTAGGTAAAGTACACTGTGTATCACATAGTTACATCTAAATTAAGTACAATGTATAGAAAATAAAGTAAATGACATTGGATGACGTCATTTATTGTAGGTATAATAACGACAGAAATACTACAGATTGGGGAGATAGAAAAGTTTAAAGGAAGTGGACTTACTGTACCAGCCGTCTTTTATCTTTTCCTTCGCGTCGTTTTTTTCTTTCCTTCTCGTCACTGGTTAAAAAATGTTTTCAATTTAGCTTTCTATAATTTTTTATCGGTTTTTCACTTGCGAAAGTGCCGCGAACGTAAATAGTAATTTTGGGTGATGGCAGAGCGGTTAGCGCGCTGGGTTAGTAATCCAGTGATCGCGAGTTCGAATCCTGCCACAACCGTTTTCTTTCACTTAATGCTTAATTTAGGTAACGCATGAGGATGTATACGTACTTGTTACAAGGACATATTCATTCTTTAAAAAAAATGAAGTTTAAAGGTTCAAAAGATTGTATTCTTTTTTCTGTCGTATCAGTACGTGCAGGCTTCCATCTTCTTCTTCTCTATGTGTCCTGTCGGGTCCCCCCGACGTTGTCGATTACTCGGGAGAAACTTTCCCTTTCCTGCGCGGTGCGGAACAAGTCCTCCACATGCCTCATTCCGGTCCACCCCCGAATGTTACGGAGCCAGGATAGCTGCTTCCTGCCGACCCCTCTACGGCCCTCAATCATTCCTTTTACGATCAACTGTACGATCGAGTATTTTTCGCCTCTCATTATGTGACCAAAATATGAAGTCTTACGGAGCTTGACTGTCGTGAACAACTGTCTGTCAGTATTAGCTCTACGCAATACTTCAACGTTGCTCACCATGTCGGTCCAGGATATCCTTAGCATTCTACGATGAATCCACATTTCGAAAGCTTCCAGGTGGTTTATGGTACCAACCTTGAGGGTCCATGCCTCAACATCGTAGAGCAGGACCGACCATATATAGCATTTGATGATCCTTCGGCGTAGTTTCAGATTGATGTCGTCGTTACAGAGGAGATTTCTCGTTTTATTAAAAGGATTCCATACCATATATAATACTGGAAACACAACATCAGACAATAAGAACTTTTAAATCTAATGAAAGATCTGTATTGTTCAGGATGTCCTGCATCTTCGTGAAAATTCCAAAAGCTTGCTCAATACGACATTCTATTTCTTGACTATGGTGCATCTCTCGTTGATCATCAAATTTTCAAAATTTCAAAACATTCGAATGAGTATATCAAACGAATCTCATCATGATCCTAGTTGATAATCTGCAATTATATAATTTCTAATTCATGATTCCTTACTATGCACACTGTGCATCCCTTCGGGGAACGGAAGAGAATAAACGAAAAATGATACTTAATATATTATACTAGTTTTTATACCCCGCGCTGCTTGGGAAGGTCATTTGTGTTCTTGTTTTCGATTGAAGCTTACACAAAAAAAATATCCACATACATACATACATATAATTATCTAGAATATTATGGAGCGAATTTGACTTGGACAATTTTTCAACACAAGCCAGATGCAAATTATATAGCTTAAATTTCCAAGCACATGACATCGAAAACGTAGACCAATACGTTATATATGTATGTGTGTACGAAATTTTTTCGATATAAATCATTATTTTAACTGAAACTCCTTGAACGTTTCCGTTGCAACTTTCTCGCTAGAAAATATCTCTTGTGAAATCTTTCGCTATAAAAATACGTTGGCCTTTTCTGTTGAATATATTTCACATTGCTGTAAAATTGAATAAACGTATTTGCAAAATAAATGTATATCTTATAACAATAGACGATTACTCGAAAGAACACCGAAATGATGAAAGGATATCTGGATCCTCTTCCCAGGTTAGTTCACCTTCGTAAACGTGCAAGCATTTTTTTTCAGAATGATCGAATGTATTTTTGATGTTTTGATGTTCATAATTTATTTTATGAATTGTCAAATGACAAAAAGAAGAGCCAAACTATCAGCTTATATAGATTAGATACGTCATATAAATTGTGTCCTCTACTTCTTATTATAAGATGGAGTGTAGAGTCCCAAACGCTCATGGAAGATTAGACAGACTATAATAAAAATTGATAACGTTGTCCAACTTATATCGCAGCAGAAGTATCGAACTATCACGTTTTTTTTTTATTGGAGGAGATCCAAATAAAAGATGTCGAAGGAGAATCATATATGTACCTAATTATTATGTCAGTCTTTGTGACTAAGTTGCATAGATTGTAAGGGTTAGATTGTGTACATGAACAAGGATGAAAAAATAGTCAAGTTAGATTGCCCTCACAACTATTACATCCATTAGCCAACGTCAGCGTAGAGCTATGAAACTAATAAAAACGACTCAAGTGAATTGAATTAAAAAAAAATAAAATATTTATCATTTAATACTCAATATTATCAGACATCTTGGTTATGTTGGAGTCTATTTAGAGAACAGAAATTTATTTTACGGTTTGAGTTGACAATATTTAAAAGTGAGAAAAAAATAATTAAAATGATAATCATAACATGAGGAGAAACAATTTTTTGATGAGGCTACGTTGATAAAGAATAAAAAAAAATAATCATGCTATAAGACCTAACATAGATGGTAAAATGAATTATACTCCATTACGCTAATTATACAATCATGATTTTTAAGTTTAACTTGGATTATATTTTAGATAAACAAAAGTATAAGTTGAGGATTTTCACAAAAGTTGACAACATTATTAACTTGTTTGACAAAATAAAATAACGATGACAATATCCCTTCAATTTGTGCCAGAGGTATAAGTTTACAATTCCTTCGTTTCCAGCCTTCGTTTGATAGAGATCAGATGTACATAGATTCCCTTTGTGTCAATTACGCTACGTGTATCTTCGTAAATCGTATAACTTCCAATTTGTTGATAATTTCAGTGCTGAGTGAGAATCCAGGTGATGATTCATTCATTAAAAAATCGACGATTGTCAAGTACTCAAACCATTTTAAAACCAACACATCATATTTTGCGAAAGAAAAAGTATAAGGTAGCAAAAAATAAAGGAAGTTGGTAATTTTGTTCTACCCAAGTTCTTTCATCTTACAATTATACTGAGATCGCAATTTGCGAACTAAATAAATTTAGCACACCGTCATTTATACGTGCGTGTTCTACTCAGACGTCAAAGGAAGAAGAAAGCCACAGATAAATATGATACCTATTGCAACTCATAGAGAAGGTGCATTTGAGTAAATTTTTCCCAACCAGTAACTATGTACCTAACGTTTAATTAAAATAACATCACAGGATTTCTAAATTCATAAGCAAAAGATCCTGAGTTCGATCAACTGATGATCATTAGTCTTGCGGTCTCACAAAATTTTATAAACTATCTATTTTTTATTTCAAAAGTAACCAAATATGTAATTGCGCACTAAATTGATGATTTTTTTGTCATATTTAATTTTAATTACTGAATTTTAACAGAAAAATATAAAATATTTTTGTTGTTGAATGTGTAAGACCTGCAAAACTTGCAAAATCAATACCACCCCGATCTTGGTCTTATATTGTCTCATCACTAGTTTGATTTCAGCTTTGACTTGTTCAGTCTGGATCTGAGACACCATGAATATTGTAAGTTTTCAGAATGTGGCAACTTGTTATTTGGTGCGTGTAAAATAAAATTACCAATGAATAGTCAAAGAAACATCATAATAGTGAGCCTTCGTAAATACATAGTTTAGTCCAACTGTCGATTTGTTCAAGAGAATTTATTTCTCTTAACATCTCGACAAAGTATCAAACCAAGATACGCGAAATTAGTATGCAGGGTCTATATATCACGGTTTTTTCAACTTTGAGGTCAAAAAACACCAACTTATAGGCTTCGCAGCATATATGTATGTTGCATACATGGATTTAATAAGAATTTGAAGTAGAACATTTAGTGTGTCTGTGTGTCTGTATCTGTGTGTGTGGGTGTCTTTATAACTTTTGTTCCGCTCAATGCACAGAACTTGAAATTTCAGAATATATAGGAAGTTATGTGCCTACAAAATGTTTATATTCAGAATCTTGAATTTTTGTTTCGGTCAAGGGTTATCAAATTATAAATCAAAACTAGGAAAATATAAGTACATACCTTTCTACTTTGTTTTAATTTTTCATACAATGATAGTAACCTTTATTTTATATACACTTGAAAAAGAAGATGAAGTATTGAAAAAATGGTGCAAAACTTTTTCGTTTAAACTAGAATTATAATAATTTAAGATTTACATTGCCTTTGTTACAAAATATTTTATACCATGTCAAATCTTAAAATTTACATCTTCGCAAGCGCTCATTGTTAAATTTTATAAATTGAAGTAATTTTAAATAACAATTCAAGGTATGTGAATTATGTAAATATACAAATAATCTAATGAAAATATTATTTTTTCTGAACAGCGTATCAATCATGGAGACCTTCTGTATCAATCTTGGAGATTGGTTGACAGAAAAGCGATGCATCTGTTCCTCTTCGACTCTCTGTAGGAGGTACACTTCAGATCGTAGCACACATGTTCCAGATAATCCTGATGAGGAGTCTACCAAACGATCCCTTATCTCTTCCTTCTGATATGATTAGAAGCACCTATTTTGCTTTTAAAATTTTATACGAAAACTTTCTTTCCAAACAATCACACTGATATCTATTATCGATTACAGATTTCTGATATAATAATCATTTATATAAAAAAAACAACTTCAAAATTTATGTGTGTGAAGATAGAAAAATTTTGTGTTCGGTTCTCTCTGCCTATTGCATGAGTGAAAATTATCTTTAATACAATTCGACAATACAATAATACGCAAATCCTTTCTCTTGAGACTGGTAGAGATTCATATTTTTTCTCGTGAGTTCCATCATCAGAAATCGAAAAAAGTCATGTGTGACCATTATTGAAGCATTCGTTTTTTTTCATTAAAATCGGATAATGTTATAAAGACATGTCGCTGAAATGCAAATTGAAGAGTTTGATCAATTTTTCGTGAAAACCAAGACAAGATTAAATGGGTCGATAGCAGAGCGGTTAGCGCATTGAGTTTGTGTTCCAGTGGTCGCGAGTTCGAATCCTGCCTGTATTTATGCTTATTTTAGGGAACGCAGGAAGATGTAATTTAAAAAATATTTCTTAACCAAAGAAAATATTAATTTTAAAAAATATATCTTAACCAAATTGAAATGGGACTAATCAGAAGATACCCCTTTCTAATGAAAAAGTATGATCGAAATCGGTCAAAGTGTTAAAAATAAATCGCTTAACGTACATAAAAAAGTACACGTCGAATTTTTAACTCTTTCTATGTTAGGAAATCGGTTAAAAAGAGAGCATGGGGACATGCAAAAGAGAATACATGGGCGAGGTCGTGGGGGTCAGATAGTAGTAAAAAATTAAATAATGTTTATTTCAATCGTCTAAGTCTAAACCGTCATAAGTTTTATCAAATGAACGCTGCGATCGAATGAATGTGTTAATGTTGTGTTGTAAGACTCGAGTAAAAATAATAATGAATTTCTATAGAATTGGTATTTCCATCAAAAAGTAATCCTCGTGGAACACAATATATGCCAATACCTTCAACAGTTTTGCCTATCAAGCCGTGGTGTGATATGATGGGAATTTAAGGCGGCTGTGCAGTGGTTTTTAAAGTTTATAGATGACATCACTGTTTATCTGCTTAAAACAGTAGGTAGATTCATAAGTCATAAATAAACATGACTTATGAATCAACGTACTTATACTTTTATGATGCTCGTTTCAGTAGAGACGAACTCTTACCAAGCCATACAAATACAAACTACCTACATCTTAATAATAAATATGCGAAGCATGTATACACTACCATTATTCAACGAAATTGGCAGGAATAGTAGAATAGGAATAGAGAAAAAAGTTTCACTGTACATAAACATTTTACACAAATAAAAATATCCCAAAATAGTTGCTCAAAGCCAGACTTCTCTAATGTTAATTTAACCATGTCTAATGTTAATTTAACACACACCCAATAACAAGTTGCCACATGCTGGAGACTTACGATATTAATAGTCTCACAGATCCAGACTGAAAACACAATTAAAAACTGTGTCTCCACCGGAACCCGGGACCTTTGGTTCATCAGTCAGATACCTAACCAACTGAGTCACGAAGGCCGACTGAAATCAGTCGGAGAGAGTTCATACAACTAACTGCCCTCGTGATGTGGTGCTACAGGCGCATGGATCTATTGGTCAGACCACATCCAAAAACAATGTAGTACTGAGCAGAGTCGGAGAAAAAGGGGGCGAGGCTGGTCAACCGGTGAAACCAAAACCAACCATGTTTACCCATATCATGGATATAATTATCTTATGGAGTTCTATAACATCTTAAGATATTATAGAACTCCATGATATGGGTAAACATGGTTGGTTTTGATTTCTCCGGTTGACTAGACTTGCCCCCAGGGCAACACGTAAATACGCTTGCCCAACAACGATCCAATTGTATAGGCTATAACATCTGGCATTTGGGCATATTCCTTACTATCGCTAAAGGAATGATGGAAGACAAAAACCATTGAGGTCGCCCTAGATGTAGCAGCTACCAAGAGATTAAGATGCTGGCGAATAACATGTACCAGAGTTACCAAATGATTCAACATTTACTGTGCCATTCTTAGAGTAAATTTTAGTAAATTATGGAGATGAAAAATGCACTAACAACATTATCTAGAACAGCTGGTATCCACGTGATATATCGATTTGGCTAGGAGATTCCATTTATAAAATGATATCGACACAAGACATAATTAAAAAGAAAAGATTGAGAAGTGCTTGTGATATGGTTGGCACAATATCAGAAAAGGCAAGTGACGTTTACAAGCCAAGTAAAAGCTCTCAACACCCTGTTCCTTATTTTCTCTATTCACAACGAATTATGCTCCATTCATATTTTCGGATTTTATTATTTGTGTTCCCAAAGAGGCGTATCCTTATTATACCAACATATAAAGGAGAAATTTTACTTTGAAAAGTTTAAAGCTGAATTACTTATAATAAATTTATGAAATAACCTACATCATTAGGTATCTACAATATTTGAACTACCATTTTTTGATAAATTCTTTATTTTAATCGATTTTTTTAACTAAGAAAAAAAATTCAGGCTAGGGGATTGGGTCGCAAAATAAAGTGTAACGAAAAACTATAAGGTGTACAATTTATATGACAAATATTTATTGGTATCAGTAGTAAAATAGCATCTGTTTAGGAAAATAGAGTTATCGACTTCATATTGATAATGTATGTGTTTCTATACAAAACTGTATTTTGTTAACTCTCCACTACTATGAATGTAATAGTAATCATCTACATATTTATCATGCCATCTTCCTCATGGGGTAGGTAGAGAGAACCAAACACCGCATTCTTCTATATTGACACATATTATCCATCATCTCATTAACATTTATACACCGTCTCATACATGATCGTCTATTGTTAAAGCAAACTTTTTACATTAATTTCTCAACAGGTATCATGTAAATAGTGCATACTATGAGTTTTTATGTGTATGGTGTATTATGAAAAGTTTTGTCCTCATGGAAACTAATATTTGTTTAGGAATCTAATAGAAATGTACGAACCTTTCAAGAAGAAAAAATGTACACTTACTATATAGTAGAGAGTTTAGTGTTGGCCATAACCCACTCGTGTTATTATTAGGTGTTATCCGTGAGTCTGGATCTGTGAGACAAATAATACCTAAGTCTCCAGAATGTGGCAAATTGTTATTGGGTGCATGTTAAATTAATATTTGATTTAGTACATGTTAGTTGCTCGAGAAGTATGTAATAAAAATATAATAATATAAATCAGCGATGAAACACCAAAATGCTAAAATATTGAGGGAACACGAGATATCTTACTCAAATGATTCCATTTCAATATAAATACAGTCTTATTCATAATAACTTTTGTTAGGTTTAAAACAGTGTATAGCAACTGTACTGAAAATCACTATTCATAATAACATATTATAATGCAATATACAATAATGCTATATATCGGCTTCATTCAGGTTGTTTTGACAACACTGCAAGAAGAGTATAGGGACCAAATATTTCCGATAATTCCCGAATGTTGCCGATGGTCGCATTACATGTAAATCATTTTTGACAGTTGTGAAGCAACATGAATATTTGTTTTCTATTTCAGTTCACAAATTAATATAACAACAAATAATTAAAAATACGGTCAAATGTATTGTTTCGTGTCTTAATATAACGTAAACGAATTACAAATAGTATTTGTCATAACCACTGACAGATAATTTGAGAATGCTATATTAATTTATGGTAACCCATTGTTTCATTATTGCTCCAGTTTTCGCAACAGTTTTTCATATAAATATCTAAATAATGATATTCACGAAATCAAATATGAAAATAAAGCCCAAACACTATAAGGAACGTTGTATTTTTTTCAAAACATCGACAAATGTCAAATCACCGGAGAAACATAAATGAATTGCGACGTTGTCAGCTCAAACAGTAACATAGCAAAGTTATTGTTATATTGCTATATAAATGTTATTATGAATAGTCAAGAATATAAGTGCTTACACTGTGTTTTTGCTATAAAATGTTTTTACCACAACATAAGGAAATATTATGAATAAGACTGATAGTGTTTAAATAAGTTGCATTAGGCAATATTAAAAAAATAAATATTATTAGCAGAAAAATATTAGTAAAATGCCGTTATTAACTTGGATTCAGTGCGCTAAGCGCTCTGCCACCGGCCCATTCAAATATTCACTCATTTTGTAAGAATATGAAGAAAAAAAAATGCTGAAATAAGTTTTCATCTTGAGAGCTATTTTACAACGAAAGAGTTCCTACCGTTCCAAGAGAACAGACTACTTTATTACAACCATTGTCTCTAGACTAGAGTTCATGAAGCCTATGCACTTCTTATCCTTTGTAAGGATAAATAAATTATTTCAATTCGTGACATAGCGGGTAAAACAAATCTTCTTGCAATTACGTTTGTTTGTTGGGATTGTTCTTTTCCAAATTTATTTATACAATAATTGTTATTTAAAATATTTATGTCAAGAAATTTGCCTACTACACAGGGTGTAAGGAAGTGCTTAATTGTCTTTTGAGTGATAGTGAATTCTTCAGTTTTAGAGAAAAATACTACACGATCAATAAAAGATTCTTACGCACTTTTCAATCTTTCGATTGTGACGGCTTCTAATTTGTAGAATTCCATTATGGCAATTCCATTATGATAATTCCACTATTTATTTTATTTTTCTCCCGACGACCGTTTCGGCTTATAAGGCCATAATCAACTGGTGTTGAATACACAGTTCACATTTCTTTTATACAAAATTAAACAAAGGTTATAACAGGTAAATAGATAAATGTATGTATATAATGCTATTAATGATGGGAAAACCTGACATATATTGAGGTTCTGGAAAAGGGACAGACAAACGGGTATTTGTGTGAGAGGGGGAGAGAAGGAAGATATACAATTAAAATTAAAATAAGCCATGTGTATAGGAATTGGATTTTTTGGTAAAGCCCATTATTACTATTTCAGTATGTCAATTTCTTAATAATTATGGGTGGCAATTTATATAGTTCTCATATATATTGTAAACAACTAAAATAATATATTATGATGACAAAAAATTATTATGTTACACATAAATATTTATACATATATACACATACATACATACACATACATACATATATATACACACACATACATATATACACACATTCACATACATACATTCTTATTCATTTAATCGTTGACAATTGCATTTCGTATTTTCGATAATTTTCAATATAAATTGATAATTTGGATGCTGAAAATTCTCATCTCTCAAGTATTCACAATTCTTATTAAAAATAATATGAATACAATCCAAATAAGAAATTGATTTTTCGAGTATCTGATATACTTTTCGTCGCCATAGAAACATGTTCAATTGAATTCAAATTATATTATATCATTGCTTTTATCGAAAAGTATTGAATAAAAATTTCTTGAATACCGATTTTCTTGTAATGTTATTAAAGAAAATATGTATAAATATAATAAAAAGCACCATATTTTATTTATCAATATACATCATTTATAAAAGGTGGATTCATAACCATTTGGCAACCTGTTCCAACCAACTCAAGTAACGTGAATATCGTTGATAGCTTTTTCATACTATTTATTTGATTACTCTCTATTTATGTTGGTGTTGCAATTAATAATAATGTTTTTTGGCAAAATCTATATTGTCGGCAAAAGGAGAGCGGATTAGGAATATTTTGAATACAAGAGATCGGGATTGAATTTTTTACTTTCATAAAATATTATTCATTCATTCATTCATACCATCACGGCATATCCCACAATGTTGGGTAAGCGAAAGGTGTGCGGGTGTGCATTGCCTTATAAAAGGGAGAACAACACATCTATGTATACCCACACACCAGTCTCGTTTCACCAAAAAAGGCACTACATTCAGAATGGGTGGTGAACTTCATTGCTGAACTATGTGAGATGTTATTGTTGCCTGTTGTATTTTCGATTACCCGGCTCTTACTTGTCGGCCTTCATGGATCAGTTGGTTGGGTATCTGACTGCTGATCTAAAGGTCCCGGGTTCGATTCCCGGTGAAGACACAGTTTTTAATTGCGTTTTCAGTCTGGATCTGTGAGACGATTAATATCGTAAGTCTCCAGAATGTGGCAACTTGTTATTGGGTGCGTGTTAAATTAATATTTGACATAGTACCTGTTAGTTGCCCGAGAAGTAATAAATAATAATATAATAATAATATCTACTTAAAAACCGTTTTTAATTTTTGATACGGATGTTTAATATCAAATTATGAAAATATTTTAAATATCGTTTTAGCAACCTGTATAATTTTTAAGTAATTGCATAAATATTTTTCTATTTTTGGAGAATGTCGATTTACAAATAATGATGACATTTTAAAAAAAAACTATGTACACATAAATAAAGTACGGAAGTTATTTTTGACAGTCCTCATATAAATACCAAATGAAAATCAAATGAAAGGTGCGGAACATTTTTTATATTGTTATTTTATTATGTGTGTGCTTTGAATCATGTGCCTAATTGCGTAGTGCGTACTATTTGTTATAATGTATTTGTATATCATTTACGCGTTCAAAAAATCAAATACCGTATAACTATTCGATAAATAATGTTCCTTTGAAGAGAAGCGAGGTAGTTAGAGACCTGGGCGTAACTCTTGATGAAAAAATGCTGTTAAGAACCCACATTGATAATATTGTGGAAAAAGCATTCAAGAAGCTGGGTTATATACTGAGAATATCTAAACCTTTTTAAATCTAGTGACACTTTAAAATTGTTATATTTTACTTATATTCGACCCTATCTTGAATATGCTTCAGTTGTTTGGAACCCCCAGTATGTTACCTATGTAGATAGATTAGAAAAAGTCCAAAATCAATTTGTCCTTGATTATAAAAGTCCTTGATTATAAATGCCGTCTTGCCTTTGATAACAGAATCCTCTCCGCTCGTCATCATAAAATAACATCATTAGAAAATAGACGTACCATTGCAGTCATGACATACCTAGATAAATAAAATTATTGATGGTGCCGTTGACTCTGAGTCTCTTGTTGGAAGTCTTCCAATTAACTGTCCCTTTCATAGTACTAGAACAAATCATACTTTTAGATTGCCTCTCTGCAGAACTATGTCCAAAATTCATTCATCCAAAGGGCATGTAACATTAATAATGTTTTTTTTTAAGAATGTTGATATTTTTAGACATACTAAAATGAAATATAAAAATGCCATCTCTGAGACCCTTAGAGGTTTACGGTAGCCGATTCCTGCTTTGTCCTTTTTCACTTCGAGTGCCACAACCCTCCTTTCCCTCTTTTTATCCTATATTTGTTTGCATGACTGTATGTTTGTTAGGTTTAAATAAAATAAAATAAAATAATATCATATATTACTACATGAATAGAAATCAATAATTGTTGTGGAAACACTTCATAGATTTCTCAAAAAAGCATGTTTTCAAAACGTTTTCAAAATATTTTCGAATAAAATGTATTCGTAAACAGAATTTAAATAAATAAAGTAATATAATCATGTAGTTCTCGTTTACTTACTTCTACCTTTAAATATTATACGCAACGCGAGTAAATTGTGATATTTTATTTTAATTCTATTTGGAAATATTACAGCTATTTTTTTTGCAAAATACATATTATATTTATACAATTGAATACGAAATAAGCCAATTATAATGTTTCATTTAGGATCCTAAAGAGTTATCTGAGAAAAATATAAGAAAAGCTTAATGTCCCGTACTGCGGGAATACTGCTTACCGGACCTCAACTTTTTCTTAAGTTATTCTTAAATAACTCCCGTAATACGACCCTATAAGTATATTTTATTTAAGAATAGAACATCTATCAGGTGAACGGGTTCAAGAAAAAAAAATAGAATATTGTTAGGAAACTGGGAATTGGAAAATGAACTGTAAAGAAAAAATTGGATAGGAAATAAAATATTTGTTCATAGAACTTACTTTGCGCAATAAACAAAACAGGAATTAGAGCAGAAAGGAAAAATAAATTTCAGGGGGAAGGATAATATTATGCAGGCTTATTAAATAGAGGAAGTTATGTTTTTTTGGGCATACCTAGGTGTATAATCTCACGCACGCCACTGACTGTAGTGGAATAATATTATATGAAGCTTACTCACTGACATTGTTTGCAAAGAGGGTACCTACTGTGTGATGTAGAATTAATAGTTCACTTTTGGTACATAGTGCTTTGTTACCGGTTCAAGTATTCTTTGTACTGTCAGAAAAGAGAGATATAGTGTTTGCTTTTAATTACTCCATACAGTGACACTTGCTCTAACACAAATATAATATTTCATACAGTGCCGGATCTACGATTTTCGACCCCTGGTGCACTAAATTCTAAGGGCACCTTTTTTTCTTGAAAATCATAATCTTTTACTAGTATTTGACGAATTACATATCTGTAGATTTCTATGCTAGGTGGTCACCTAGGATTTTGGGCAGCAAGTCGACACTCACTTAAAAAAGTAAATCCTTATTTCTGAAAGAATCAGGCAGCCACCTTAATGTCTTGATCATCGGTTATTTTCAACCGCGGTCTATATTCTATATTTTTTTTACAATATCGGAAAACACCAAAATATCCCAATAAGATCATTTATTTTCTATAAAAACAAAACATTATAGCAGGAAATCTCAAAATTTATCGACCAACTGTAAAAATTGAATGTAGTGACGACATCGTTTCATATACAAGGTGTCTCAAAATAAAGTTTATATTTAGTGAATCGATTAAAAAAAGTAAGCCGTGTATCGAAAAAATGTTGATTAATTATTAAAGTCCACTATTTGGCAATTTATTTCTTAAATAATAATTTATCTATATTATAAATTTGAATGTTTGTATCTATGTATGTATCTATGTATGTGTTGAATGCGCTCCTAAACCGCTCATCCGATTGCGATGAAACTTTGGTGAACTGTTGAGAGTATACCAGGGATGGTTTCTGGATCAAAAAAATTTAACTTCTTCTTCTTCTTCATCGAGTTTTAGGTCATTTTACCTATGTAGGTGGACTATCCTGGGAACCGTTCATCCGATTGCAATGAAACTTTGGTAAATTATCGAACGTATGCCCGGGATGATTTCTGGATTTAAAAAATTTTCTTCTTCTTCTTCATCGGGTATCTCATTTTACATATGAAGGTGGACTATCCTGAGAACCGTTCATCCGATTGCAATGAAACTTTGGCGAATTGTCGAGCGTATGACCGGGATAGTTTCTGGATTAAAAATTTTTTCTTCTTCTTCTTCTTCATCGGGTATCAGGTCATTTTACCTATGGACTATCCTGGGAACCGTTCATTCAATTTCAATGAAACTTTGATGAATTGTCGAGTGTATGCCCGGGATGGTTTATGGATTAAAAAAAAATTCTTCTTCTTCTTCTTCATCGGGTATCAGGTCATTTTACCGATGAAGGTGGACTATCCTTGGAACCGTTCAATCAATTTCAAAGAAACTTTGATGAATTGTCGAGCGTATGACCGGGACCTACTGAAGGGACGGGAGGTAATGAAGGGACGGGAGGTAATGAAGGGACGGGAGGTAATGAAGGGACGGGAGTAACTGAAGGGACGGGAGTAACTGAAGGGACGGGAGTAACTGAAGGGACGGGAGTAACTGAAAGGACGGGAGTAACTGAAGGGACGGGAGTAACTGTAGGGACGGGAGTAACTGAAGGGACGGGAGTAACTGAAGGGACCGGAGTAACTGAAGGGACGGGAGGTAATGAAGGGACGGGAGGTAATGAAGGGACGGGAGTAACTGAAGGGACGGGAGTAACTGAAGGGACGGGAGTAACTGAAGGGACGGGAGTAACTGAAGGGACGGGAGTAACTGAAGGGACGGGAGTAACTGAAGGGACGGGAGTAACTGAAGGGACGGGAGTAACTGAAGGGACGGGAGTAACTGAAGGGACGGGAGTAACTGAAGGGACGGGAGTAACTGAAGGGACGGGAGTAACTGAAGGGACGGGAGTAACTGAAGGGACGGGAGTAACTGAAGGGACGGGAGTAACTGAAGGGACGGGAGTAACTGAAGGGACGGGAGTAACTGAAGGGACGGGAGTAACTGAAGGGACGGGAGTAACTGAAGGGACGGGAGTAACTGAAGGGACGGGAGTAACTGAAGGGACGGGAGTAACTGAAGGGACGGGAGTAACTGAAGGGACGGGAGTAACTGAAGGGACGGGAGTAACTGAAGGGACGGGAGTAACTGAAGGAACGGGAGTAACTGAGGGAGGTACTGAAGGGACGGGAGGTACTGAAGGGACGGAAGGTACTGAAGGGACGGGAAGTACTGAAGGGATGGGAGGTATTGAAGAGTCTGAAGCGACGGGTGGTTATGGAGGACAATTTTTAATTATACAGGCAATACGAAGTTTGCCGGGTGTTCACTAGTTTTAAATAATAACGTCCAAATGTAGACCCTCGCGTTCGTAGCACTCATTTAATTGAACAGTAAAATTAATTAATGACGTCTCGACAGGTGGACTCTGTGATGGCTACCATTTCGTGACGAATATTTTCTTTCAAAAGCGCCAGGGAAGTCGGTTTACTGGCGTAAACTATAGATTTAAGATAACCCCATAGGAAAAAAGTCCATAGGGGTTAAATCAGGACTGCGTGGAGGCCAATTTACGTCACCTCTCCTGGAGATCAATTTGCCTGGAAAAATTGCTGGAACCATGTTCTTTGGTTATAGCCAGGAAAGTTTTGCGGTTCAGGCACCAATTAGTCGTCTAACATCTCCACATAACGCTCTGAATACAAATATAAATTTTATTTTCAGACACCTTGCACTATGTATGGCAGAATACACAATATCTACGGTGACTCTCTATAGTTTGACACATGATCTTCGCAGATTCATAGGCACATACCATTAAGCTATTTACATATTCGGGGATAGTATACGAAATTGAGGAAAACTTACCAAAATATAAACCCGTGAATCCTAATTATTGAATATTTTAAGATATTTTGTATTATATACAAAACATGTACATATGTCAAGATAGGACAGTATGGAGGTCAGTCCTTTTTTCCTACCCAGAATATGAAAACAGCATGATGGTATGTATGTATGTTTGGAGATTAAGTATCAAACTATTAAGTCTTCTTAGATATTGTGTATGGGCGACTGCCATACAAATTGTATGAAGCGATGTCGTCACTAAATTCAATTTTTATAATAACTGTAAAAAAAATTTTGAGACATACTGCTACAATGTTAATATTTTTTATAGAAAATTAATTTATTTAGTTGGGGTGTTTCGACTTTTTTCGATATTTTTAACAACTTAGGAAATATAGGCAGTTAAACACATATTTATCATAAAAAAATGTTTTTCTCAATAGGAAATGTTTGAGAAACTCAAAAATTTTCTTTTTTTTTGAAAAATCAAATTTAAGATTTTGTACTTGTCTATATTCATACCAATTTTCAGCGTTCTAGCTTTTATGGTTTCTGAGATATATGGAAAATAAAGTAAAAATTCAAAAGTTGATAACCCCTGACTGAAACGAAAATTCATAATTCTGAGTATAAAAGTTTTATAGGCTTATTACTTTTTATTTATGCTGAAATCTTGGACTCTGTAAATTGAGCAGATCAAAAGTTATAAGGGATATGGACACACACATACACACACACACCCTGACACTGACACGAAGTCTGAGTAAACCCGTATGCATAACATATATGCTGCGAAGCCTCTAAGTTGGTGTTTTTTGACTTCAAAATTGGAAAAACCGTGAAAAATATAGACCCTGCATACAATCTCGCATATCCTAGCTTGAAAAATTGTCGCTATGTTAAGAGAACAAAGTTCTCTTGAACAAATTGACAGTTGGATAAACTGCCTCTTCCTTCAAGAGAATTTTATTCTCTTGGGAGGGTTTGCAATCTGCTCAGGAAAATATTAATTCGGGTTTTAAAAAGACCCGGGTTGTAAGGAGGAAACACAGAATTCGGAAGATCGTTCCACAACCGGGCTATAAAAATAAATAAAATAAATACGTGAATTTGTTTCATGGTCCTGTGGCAAGTTTGGATGAGAATAATGACGGAAATAGAATATCGCAATATAATAAGGATATGTATGTCCATTACTAAATAAGAGAAATCTGACACGATGATTTCTCTGTGCAACAGCAACGTTTGAACGTATAGTGGATACGGCCCTGGTGTCATATGAAAATACCTACCTTACTCATCTGTGTTGAATAAGGGACTCCGTGTTACTGCATCATGAAGTGTTTAATAGTTTATTAATAAGCTATTTCGCTTTTGACTCTAGTCAAGCGCATTCTCCGATGACTAATTGTTGGGTAAGTTATAGGTAAGCTGAAGTTAGCTACAAAACACAAATCTGCAATAACATTTATGTTTTTTTTCTTATCCAACTGTCGGTTTGTAGATTACAAAGTATCAAGCTAAAACACGCGAGATTTGTATGTTAGGTCTATATTTTTCACGGTTTTTTCAACTTTGAAGTCCAAAAACACCAACTTCGCTGGCTTCGCAGCATATAATATGTTCTTTATCATATATGGATTTAGTTAGAATTTGGAATAGAACATTTAGCGTGTTTGTCTGTTTGTGTCTGTCCCCCCCCCCCCCTTATAACTTTTGATCGGCTAAATGCACAGAACCCAAAATTTCAGAATATATAGATGATTATAGGCACACAAGACTTTTTATTTTTGTTTCAGTCATCGGTGATCAAGTATTGAATTTTTACTTTATTTTTCCATATATCTCAAAAACTATAAAAGCCCGACCCGTCTCAGAACAGGGGGGCAAGTCTAGTCCAACCGGCAAAATCAAAACCCTCTAGATTACCCATATCATGGATATAAATATCATATGGAGTTCTATGGCATCTAAAGATATCATAGAACTTCATATAATAATTATATCCATGATATGGGTAATCGTGAGGGTTTTGATTTCGCCGGTTGGACCAGCCTTGCCCCCAGGATTTTCCTAGTGAGACGGGGAACGAAAAATGTAGTGTCATTCATGTATTTTGCCGGCACTGAAACTGAACTGATATAAAATTCATAATATCTATCAACAAAAAGATATTTTGTAAAATCGAAAAAATATCGGCGGAAAAAAATGAATACTTTATCCCGCTCAAAATTTCTATGGCTTTAGAGGTTTTGAAATGTCTAACGGAATTTCCATTATCTACCAGAAATCCGATATAAAGGCATTCCTCAAAATGTTCAGATATCATCTTTATCGAACATCATCTGGAACGGAACACTCTCTGCTATCTCCTCTCTTTCAAACTTTTGAATTAAATTTTCATCAAAACCGAGATATTATTGTGTTTATGCAGATAGTCGAGTAATAGGTACTAAGAGTCCTTGGAAAATTTTCTTGTTCTTTCGTGTTGAACATTTTGTATTCTGAAATAGGAATTAAAACTTTCATAAGTAGGTTTTATTTTATTTTATTTTATTTCTTTTTACAATGGACAGCACACAGTACATGCATACAATTATTAAAACTAAATAAAAAATAATACAAAAATAACATGTACCTCTTACGTACTATACCTAATATCAAAATAATACAACAAAAAAGTGTGAATTAGTGTGGGTGCGCGCATGAGAGAATAGTAATACATGTGTGTGTGTGTGTGAAAGAGATATCTAGAAAGAGTGTGAGTGTGTGGGTGTGTATGTGTGTGTGAGAGAGAGGTTGTGCATGTGTGTGTAGACGAACATATATTGACAGATTCATGAATTTTAACAAAATTCATGGTTTGAAATTTAACAAAAATTCATCTTGCTTCTGTATTCCAACTAACTCGATTCACCTACTTCTGGTAAATGTATGAAGTTGCGGAAACAGTGAATTGAAAAATTAATACCATCACAGCATATCCCACAAAGTGGTGACCAGCAACAGGTATGTGGGTGTGCATGAGTTTATAAAAGGAAGCACCATACAAGCATGTATGCCTAACACCAGACTCCCGTAAAAATACAATACAATACAGAATCGGTGATGAACCTCACTGTTGAACCATGTGAGATGTTATTTTGCCTGATAACCCTGATCTTACGGGATACTATATTTTTTAATAAACATATCTCAGCACATTCGATTCGACTCGGTATGACTTAACGTTTTCGCCGAGAATTCTCGGTACTATCACGATCTGTAAAAACTAAATTAAAAGGATTGATTAATTATAGCTTCATAGGTAGACTGTCAACCGTAGAGAATAAGGACGCCTGACTGCTTTCGAGATGTGGTGATACAGGCGACGCGATAATTCTAGGATCCATTCTTTAGACCACATTCCAAAAGACGTTGTAAGTCTTCTTCAGCCCTCTTTCGTTCATTAGTGGACATAGGCCTTCCTCTCAGTCCTCCACAGCTACCTATCTCGGGCAGACCACATCCATCCGCCTAGAACAAGGAGGTCTGATGATAAGACGTGGTAGGTACTGAGTCGAAAAAACAAGACAACTTCTAAAAAGGGTTGAACAAGAACGATCCAATTGGATAAGCCATGACATCAGGCATCCGGTCTGCTTGTTACTATCGTCGAAGGAATGACGGAGAGCAGAAACTATAGAGGTTACCCTAGAGACAGTTATACATATGGACCAGGTGATCAGTGATAAGCGATATAGAAGCCACCAAGAGATGAAAAGGCTGACGGACAAAAAGGATATGACCACAAAGAAGAACAAGGTATTTGTGATCATTTTAAGTTAGATTAAAACAGACAAAAACTTTACAAAAATAATGAATCATTACAGATATATTGAAACTAATTACATTAAATATCAGATCAACTGTGGTTACATTAAATAGACCAACATGACATGTAATCTATCGAAGCTAAGCGACAACAATGATATTAATATAGGACAGGTATCTGACGTCAGACCATTCTATTCGAAACAAAATAATGCTTATCGCAATAGTGAATTCTTCACACACATCTTCGAAAGAAACCAGAAATCTAACGAAGAAAATACAGCAAACAAAAGTATTATGCTTAACTACTTGAAACATGTATGTATTTATTTATTTTATTTATCACACCATATTTATAATGACAAAAATAAGAAGATAACTGCTGCCCAACTAGGAAATCCTGTTCTAGGGCTAGCAGTTAACAATTTATATTGACAAGTATATGCAATTATGAACCAGGTGATTTTTACCGTTCCACACTAAATATGTATACAATCTCAACTTTCTGCAATCTCAATCATTATCACAACAAACATATAGGCTCAAACAAAACAGATCAACCAGATCCCAATGTCCGCCATAATACCTGTCATAAATCCAATCTCTAACGCGATTTTTATTTCAGAGCCATAGAAAGACACTATTTAACTATGCTGGTGTAATTAATATGTAAGTATGTAGAATCAAATAAATTAATTCATAAAAAAATATTGTGAGGATATTTGAATGCGAGGTTGTTTTTTTAAATGAGATGGGACAAAAAAAGAAGAAGTTCAAAGAAACTACTCTAATAATTTAATAATTGATACTCTATTTATAAATAAATTAAAGTCATAATACGGAACACTTCGTTTCATGAACGTCACCATGCACACACTTTAGGTTAGGTTAAGTCATTCTGAAGTTCATTCTGTCAACATGAACTTCAGAATGATCCTGAATCATTGAACGGCGCTATTATGTATATCTGCAGTAAAACCATTGATTTCTAGACAATTATTTTTTTGTATGTGATTGATTGTGTGTCTTTGGGGGGAAATTATCTGAAGATTTAACTAGGTCATTTTGCGTTGATATGTTATAAAAAATATAAAAATACTTGGTAATTGTTCTATTGTGTTTATTTGATTATTGACGCGTTTCGTGCAAAGCACAATTAATAATAAAGACAAGGTTGAACAGTTGGATAACAGCGGAATTTATAAACTAAATTGTAACTCATGTACGGGAACATATATTGGACAAACAGGCCGTGCCTTTAAAACAAGAATTAAAGAACACATGGCATGCATTAGATTAAAGAAAGACACCTCAAATTTTGCAGAACATATAAACGAAAACAACCACCAATTTAATAGTGACCATAATATAAATATAATACATCGGGCAATAAAAGGGAGAAAACTTGACCGACTAGAAATATTAGAAATAAACAGAGTAAAAAAGGATCCACAAAAATTACTCATCAATAAACAAATTGATCATATATATTCACCATTATTGAAACCGATAGGTTAGACAGACATATACCTTCCTTTGTTGTTAAATACATTAAGATTAAAATTAAGCTGTTTGTAATTATAACTACCAAATATCTATGAAATACATTGGTTTTAACCACACTTAAAAGATAACAATAAACCAATAAATACAATATTATTTACCTTTCGAATTTTACTGCTGTCGTTTCCTTTTGTTACAGGCCTAATGGACACAGGGGACTACAACCAGTGACCCAACTACATTCATAGTATTAAAACGTAGATTTGTATAGATTCATTTGCATTATATAACTTCTTTTCAACCGTTCAAAAACCAACATTTTTATACACCTGCCATGTAAATTTTGTATATAACCACTAGTCTCAGTCTTGTAGAGCATTATTCTGACGATGTGCTTTGCACGAAACGCGTCAATAATCAAATAAACACAATAGAACAATTACCAAGTATTTTTATATTTTTTATAACATATCAACGTACAATGGAGTTCTATCAAGAATTGTCGATCGACAAACTAAACTTAGTTAGGTCATTTTGTTTCAAAAACTCGTCAACGCCTACTCCAAATACCCATTCAAGTTACTCAGTGATTCATTGAATCTATTATGTTGTGATTTTAAAATAGAACAATGCAAAGTCGTTACGTACGATGGAAAATAACGTGCCATTTCATAGCTATTATTTTTTTTTATACTATTTCTCGAGCGAATAACAGGTACTATGAAAACTATAGGAAAATTTAACACACTCGATAGTAGGTTGCTACATTCTGGAGAAATTCGAAATTAATTTATCTTATCAGAAATCCAGATTGAAAACACAATTAAAAACTGTTTCTCCATCGGGAATTGAAACCGTTGGTTAAGGAATCAACAAACTCAGCCACAAAAGAAGATCTTAGTTATTTCATGCGCGCCGAAGCTGCCTCAAAATGTCTTAATTTTTATCATAAGTTTTGTAGAGAATTGAGTATTATAATTATAATATTCATGAAAATTATTATATGAAGTACATTTTGAACAGTGAATCGATAGTTCAAACTTCCCTAATAGCACTTCAGTTACCCATATTATCCAAGTTTATTATAATGTTAGTTACTGATAAACCTCCAAGAAATAATTCTATCTCCGGAGCTAATTATTCCAAGATTTATCCCAAAGTCCATAATATGATGTTGGATTTGGTTCAATTTATTGATCGCTCATTGAAAACAGAATTCTCGTCTCCAATCGTAAAACTAACTTTGTTTTGATCGTATGCAATGCTGACTTTCAAATTTTTCAGAATTTGCATACAAAACTTTATATTATTTAGGGTACGGATAAATATGTATTAAAAAATTCAAAATATGGAAAAAAAAATGGAGTGTAAAAATTTTGTTAAGAATATATTTCATATTAAACATTGTTTATTGTGAAAAATTACTATGCAGTATGGAACAGTTATGTACATTAAAAATATTATAAAAAGATAGCGAAATGTTCAGGTAATTCAAATATAAAAATGAAGTTCATCTTCCTCTTAATCTGTTTTTTAAATCGATTGTAGTACACAATCACATGCTTTTTTAAATTATCGAAATTAAAACTTTGTCGATTTGGTCTAAATATAGCCTAATAGTGGCTGAAAGATCTTTCCACGTCACATGATGTAATGGGAGCGTACTTAAAGACGCCTAGTTCCGGAATTGTGTAAGGCACGTCTGCAGTAGGTACCCTCAAAGTTTCCGCTCAGAACTTTATTAATTGTTTTTAGGGTATAAAATCCTTTATTTTTGTCTAAAATATACTTTAGTTTTTGTTTACTGCGGCGCGGGGGCAGTCAATGTGGAATAAATGAATTTAGAGAGTCTAAAATCAAATAACGACGAATAATGTGCGAGAAATGAAACACGCGCGGCCGTGTGGTGGCAACTAACTCATGTTGTATGATATAAAAATCAAAAATATGGATGATTGTGATATTTTTTTTTGTAAAACATGCACTTAACCATGAAATATGAAATAATATGGAAAAAAATATTTTTTTACAATCTATATTATATTATGATAATCCAGGTAAAGATTACATACGAGACCGAAAATCGTGTAAATTAAAATTATGTGTTATATTAATCCGGGCCTGAATTACAAAGAAGAAAATTTAAACTAAAATACCGATTATAAGAAATCCCTATACCAAAAATTTAATATTGCTTCTCGGGCAATCAACAGGTACCGTGTCAAATATTAATTTGAAAAGCCACATTTTGGAGACTTACGATATTACTCGTCTCACAGATACAGACCGAAATCACAAAATTAAAACAAACCCGGGACCTTTGGATCAGCAGTCAGATACCTAACCAACCAAAAAAAAAATTTATTAAACCGACCCAAAAAACCTTAAATGAAAATAAATAATAAAACATTTTGAGAACAACATTTTCAAAATTTTCTTCGTTTTAAAATGAAGGAAAATAAATATACCTATATTTATTAATTAAATGAAATAAAACTCAACTTTGTGTACGCCACTACAATTATAACTTTAATTCAATTGAATTAAAATTCCTCTTCATGTTATGTGATCAAAGTTCCCTTCCTCATGTGGATACAAAGTATACTCCTGAGGAGGGGAACTTTGTTCTCGTAACATGTAGAGGAATTTGTATTCAATTGAATAAAAGTTATAATAGTAGTGGTGTACATAAAGTTGTGTTTTATTTCATTTAATTAATTGCAAAATGATACCACAAAGTAAAAAAACAATTGTTTATCGATGATGTGATATATTTATTAAAAGTTGTAATTTATATTATTCTTTTAGAGCAACGTATATAACTTAAGCACAATAACATTTTCATTCTTTGCTTGATTATGCCGATGTTTGCTAGTGAAAAGGATCTCATTAAACTTGAACGTCTTCAGAATATATGTCCTATTCTGATTCGTCTAAATTTATCCGTCTGAATTTTAGTAGGTACATGAGAAATGTAAAAAAGTTGCTTGCATTTATACGGGACTCATTACGTCACAGCGCGTATAAAATCCTTTTATCCACGGTCGCCCGTTGGTTACAGACGTTTTCGTACTCTGAAACGAATTAGAATAGGACATAAATATGTATCTGATTCATCTTTGTCATATAGTATTTTACCGCAACCTCTTTTGTTAGCCCAAGATTGTTACGTACATGCGAATGTTTATATATTTCAACGAATCTCTAGCTCTTAACATCAAAACTATTTATGTACATGTTTGCATTGATTAATACATACATACCATCACGCTACGTCCCTCATGGGGTAGCCAGAGAGAACAGAACGCCACATTTTTCTATCTTGAACACATTCATCGTCTCATCAACATTCATACATCGTCTTATACATGTTCGTCTGTTGTTCACGCTTCTTTCATTTCCATCTTTCAGAGTATTGTTTACATGGTCGTGCCATCCTTTTCTTGGGCGCCCCCGACCGCTTATTACGTTCCTGTCAGATTTGTATATTTTCTTCGTCAGTCGTTCTTCATTATTTCTCCCCAAGTGGCCAAACCATCTCAATGTGTTAACTTTCATTATGTTAATTATATCTTTCTTCATCTTTCATTAATTCCTTGTATCTTCATTTCGAACTCTATCATACATCGTTCTGTTACAAATTCTTCTAAGTGATCTCATTTCAACTGCATTTATTCTACTTTCGTGCGACTTCTGCCATGTCCAGGTCTCACTTGCATACATCCGAGTTGGGACTACGATTGCGTTATGAATGGCACCTTTGGCATCTTTTTATATGTTGCGATCATTCATACCTGGTTTTAGTGCTCCATTCACTCTGTTTCCTGCCATAACTCTTCTTTCAATATCCTTATCAGGCCGTCCATTCTGTTAGAACGTACTTCCCAGATAGACATACTCGTCGACTTGTTCAAGCCATTCACTCTCTACCTTTATTTGACACACTGTTCTGCTTTCACTCTTTTCAATGCATTGATTCACTGGCATGGAATTGTCTTCTTCTTCATCCTAAGCCTCAGGCGGCTATACACGAATGGTTCGCCTCCATGTAGGACGGTCATGGGCAGATCTAAGGGCTTCAGTAATACAAGATCCTACAGCGAACTTGACTTGACCTCTGGACCTTTTACCCTCCACGCCTCCCATTACTTCGAGTTTCTCGAGGTTCTATGGGGCTCTTCTGGTAATGTGTTAAGAAAACTGAAAGATTTGCTGTAGGCACATAGTTAACAGGCCATCCTTTATCTGCAGTTCATTTAGTATGGACACATTGATTCTCTAGCAGTCCGTGGTATTCACAGCAATCTTCATCATACTATTTCTTCAAGGCATCATTCTTCCTTCTCTCGGACTCTTTTATAGTCCATGTCTCTTCACTGTAGAGGAAGATACAGAGTATAAATGTCTTCATTAGCCATACCTTGGTGGTTTTGGTGATGCCATGTTCCATATTTTGGTGATCCATCCCACCGCACTCTTAGCTATTGCTATTTTTCTTATAGTACCTATCTCAATCTCGCACTCACCGGTATCGTTTATGCCATCTCGATCCAAGGTAACTACACAAGGTACAAAGGTATACATGGAATAGTGCTATTCATTGTTTTAAAGTGTCCCGTAAGAGGAATACCTACCTATTAACATCAGAAACAAAAACGTCTCACATCGTTCAGCAATGCGTAACTATTCCTATCGGACGTCCTAAAACAGGTTCACCTAGTTGGGCGTCCAACGTGTCAATATTTTTTTATACAGCGTACAACTCGGACTAATTTATTTATTTATTTATTTATACATCTTCTTGTACATAATATAAACAAATATAATTGTACACTGGCGGGCTTATTGCCATTAGGCAATTTCTTCCAACCAACCAGATTACAAAGTATGACAACATTGTGTATGTACAACAGCAAATAAAAAAGAGTAAAATAAATCAAAGAAAATACGTATAACACTTAAATACTATTAAAACAAAAAAAAATTATAATTCATAGCAAGAAAAAGGATATGGTAAGGACAGGAGAGGAAATCGGGATCAGGTGTTCAAGGATAAATATTCCTTCTTTAGTTTTTTCTTGAAAATACTAAGTGAGTTAGACTACGCAATATCCGGACTAAGGCAATTCCATAATCTTGCTAATTGTACTTCGAACGAAGAGCTGAGAAATTCTGTATTATGGATAGATATGGATAGTGTTGTACGTTCAGCAGATCGGAGTGGAAGTCCATGATTGGATAAATAAGTGAATTTGCTTTTTAGGTACTGTGGCAGGTTTTGGTTCGAGAGAATATTGTACAATAGTGACAAAATTAATTGTAAATTACATGTAAAACTGTACCTACGTTGTTAATGTACTAATTTATTTTGTTGTTATAATTCTTGTTATGTTACTTACGCTGTTTTATGTCTAATAATACTATGTAAAAATAAAAAAAAATAAAAAAAATAAATAAATGAAGTTCACGACCCATTCTGAATGTAGTGACTTATTAGGTGAGACAAGACTGGCGTGTGAAAAATCACGCATGTGTCGTACCGTGCTTCTTTTTGCGAGGTAATGCAAACTCTCTCACTTGACGCTGGATATACCACATTGTGGGACATGCCGTGATATTATGCATTTCACGTGAGTAATTTAGTTTGATAATAACTATCAATGTACATCAAACTAAACCACATTACGAAAATATGTGTCAGTCAAAGTAGAACCACGTGTAAACCACATATTATTATGTAAATGGAACACAAAACCTACATAGGTACATACATATTATCTATCGATCAAATGTTAGTCAAACAGAAATTGGTTTGCAATAATGTATTAATGTAACAACACTGTTATTGTGTTAAATCGTAGTCTATCAAACCACAATGTTAATATAGTTAATGGATAAATACCTCAACGACGTACATTTGTATAAAAACTTCAAATTGTATTGAAAATATTATTCTTTGCTGAAATAATGAACTACTTTTTTTAAAGACTAGTCAATCAAGCATTCAGCGATAAACACGTGTTTATTAGATGATGCTGTCTGTCTACTGGTTGTGGTGTATTGTATTTTATCAGTTCTATTCGTGCAGATTAAACCTGAAACCTGGAAGGTATATGAGACCTGTGAACTGCCAGTAGCGACTAATGGCTTGGAGACTGTGACAATGACCTAGAAAAGTGCCGAAAAACTAAGGTTCACCCAAGGAGCCATGCTAGGATTAATTCTGAGAGACAGGGTACGAAATAATGCAAATCAGGAAAAGCATTACAGTAGCTAGGCACACCAAGGACGATGGCCAAGAATTATGCTAGCTTGGAGACCGCAAATGAGATGGAGGGGTGACATCAGCCGTCATGCTGGTGTCAATTGGAGCTGAATGTTGGTTACTTAATAGGAAGGATGAAAATGCGCTGTTGGTCTTTGAATGAAAGGTGTTGAAAAATCTTTGGGCTTCATTGTGAGAATGGAATATGGAGAGTAAATTTACAACCATGAGCTGGATCGGTGATCCTAACATAATCAAATATATAAAAATACATCGACATAAATGGGTAGGGCACGTTCAACGAATGACGGAAGGCCGAACCCAAAAGAAGATTCTCGACACACGACCAGAGGGGAGGCGAGGTGTGGGGAGACCCAAGCTTAGGCGGATGGACGGCATACAGGAGGATTAAAAGAGAATTAGCGTTGTGAACTGGAAAGCGCAAGAAATAGACCGCTCTAAATGGCGAAAAATTCAGGAGGAGGTCAAGGCTCACAATGTGTTGTAGCGCCAATGATAATGGAGACCGCGAACGACAACCAGGAGTGTTGGGAGACCGCCAATGAGATGGAAGGATGACTTCAGCCACCATGCTGGTCTCAATTGGAGATGGAGGAGGTCTTCGTCCAAGAGTGAACGGGATTAGGTTGAGAAGAGATTGAGTGCAGATTGTAAGTGAATATGTTAAATATAATATTCCATCGCTGTTTGTAATGTTCATAATATTCTGTAAAGTCTTTACAATTTGAAGTAATGGATGCGGGAAATGGTGGATGTACATAGGTAGGTACTGGAATAATCAACTTAATATTGTTAATACATAGTTCATAACTGGACCGCCAAAGGAATCATATTGTTGAAGTTTAACTAACTACATTTAGTGAATACAACCATGTGACTTTGTCATAGTTCATTACATGCTTATCTACTCTAAATACTAAGCTACCGAGTATACCTACTCATCCCAGAAAGTCCTTTGAAAAGAGACTTTGTCAATCTCACATACATACATACTTCGCTTGTAAAGACTATACAAATTATTTTTTAGGTTTTTTTTGGTGACCCATGATATGCGGGTTTAATTTGTTTTAAAGAATAAATCACATTAATAAAGTAAATCTAAAAAGAGTAGAATCAGTTAACGATTAAGGCGTCATATTTGATACGACATTAATATCCATATAGATAATATAAGAAAAAGTTCATACAAAATGTTAGGTTTTATTTTAAGAATAACAAAACTTTACTATAACACTATATAAATATTTACTAGTTGCATGTTACACATGAGATCCTTTTTTCCACCCAGAATATGAAAATAGCATGACGGTATGTATGTACATATGTTTGGAGATTTAAGTATCAAACTATTAAGTCTTCTTACATATTGTGTAGGTATAGGCGACTGCTATACAAATTGTATGAAGCGATGTCGTCACTAAATTCAATTTTTATAACAATTGTTAAAAAAAGTTTGAGATTTACTTGTACAATGTTTGTATTTTTTATAGAAAATTAAATTATCTAGTTGGGGTATTTCGGCTTTTTTCGATATTTTTAAAACATTTTGAAATACAGGCAGTTAAACTCATAAATTTATAATAAAAAAAATATTTTTCTTAATAAAAAATGTTTGAGAAACCCTGGAATTGTTTTGAAAAAATAAATTTGAGATTTTGTATTTGTCTATGTTTATACCAATTTTCAGATTTCTAGCTTTTGAGGTTTCTGAGATATATGGAAAAATAAATCAAAATTTCAAAAGTTGATAACCCCTGACTAAAACAAAAATTCATAATTCTGAGTATAAAAGTTTTGTAGGCGTATAACTGTCTATATATTCTGAAAATTTGGTCTCTGTAATATGAGCGGATCAAAAGTTATAAGGGGGGGGGGGCACACAGACACACACACAAACACACACACACATAAAACTCACATAAAATGTTCTACTCCGAATTCTGAGTAAATCCATGTATTGGAACATTTATGCTGCGAGGCCTCTAGTTGGTGTTATTAGCATGCAAAAAGTCCACTACGCCATACAAAAATTTCCTTCGTACATGTACTTTGCTGATATTACAAAGTTAGAAGGTTAAGTTTTGACAGGTTACTTGGCTGATTATACAAAGTTGTCCGTGGTTAACCAAGTTACTAGATTAATTTTGACAGATTGTTAACAAAGCTACTCGGTTAAAATTAGCAGACCATTTACTTGGCAATTTTTAGCAACGAACTTTGCAGGTACTATATTAACAAAGTTGCTTGGTTATTATTAGCAGCAAATCATTTATTTTTAACAACTACATTTTTTGAGTGCACGCTTCTTGGCTTAATAATGTCGATTCATTCAGAGAATTGAATTCTCATGAACGAATCGACAGTTGGAATACGCAGTAAACTAGAATATGCATCCACAATCTGGTCTCCAAATTACGATAAATAGATACCAAACAATAGAATCTGTCAAAAGAAGACTATCACGAATTTTGGTTTTTAGAGAGGGGATAAGCCATCAATTTTAATGTTATAATGACAGGCTGGTGTATCTTCATCTGATATCATTAAACAAAAGACGAAAAATCGCAGATATGATGATACTATATAAAATATCAAATTATCGGTTAGATGTATCTACTAAATATCCTTCCATAAATTTAAATAACAGTACCTGTTATTTGAATTTGTGGAAGTATTAGAAATACTACAAGTAGAAATATTTTTCACTTAAAATATTCTTTAATACGAATATCGATTAATTCTCTCCAGTTCCTCGCTAATCAGAATGTACAACTCAGTTCATCAAATTAATAATATTTATATATTCTCAAAATCCAAATTAACTTTCAAAAAACACATAATCTACCAGTTCGTAACCTCTTAATTCTTTTGTTTATATTTATGTTTAACTTCTCTGTTAATTTTCTCATGTTTAATTATTATTTTGTTTAATCTTTGAATCTAAGTACAACTCTATACAATTCTTTTGTTTAAATTTATGTATAACTTCTCTGTTCATTTTCTCATGTTTAATTATTATTTGATATTCATGTTTCATTTGTTTAATCTTTGAATCTACAACTCAAAACTTACTATGTAACTTCCACCCGCAACATAATTATAAACCTACATACATATAAAATAGACATTGCACCTTCCGTACACTGTATAGTGTAGTGTAGGTAAGAAACTTATATACATACCTACATACAATACTTATTATATGCACTTCCCATGTATAAACTGTTATGCGCAGAAATATTTAGGCATTCATGCCTGTGTCTGTTCTCAATTAAATAAAATAAAAAAAAAAAATAAAATAAAATGTCCTTGTAACAACTACATATACATCCTCTAAAATTCCCTATACTAAGCATTAATGCTGGTGCTATAGGTGAACGAAATCGGTCGTGGCAAGATTTGAACTCGCGACCACTAGATTACTAACCCAGCGCCCTAAGCGCCCTGCCACCACCTAAACATACCTACGAACCGTCGAGGGGTTCCATAAAAAGTTTTTTTTTAATTACTTTTATTTTTTTCCTTTTCAGTGATGTTAAATACGAGTATTTTCAAGTATCGTTATGTTCTCCATTGTCCATGCTTATTTCATTAGGTATATACAAAACAATCAAAAAATTAAATATTTTAATATTATTATACACAATTTGTATCATTCGCAAAGATACTCTTCCAAAATTGATATTGAAATAAATACCGATAGTATTTTTTTGGTTAAATTTTGTAAATGAAATATTTGTTGGTTAAACAAAATACCTACAGCGTAGAGCAATGGTTGGATTTATGAGGTAGTAATATTTAACGGTAAAGTAAGTGAAACGGATTGCAGTTCTCAGTACTGCCTTGAGGCTCAGACTTCAAAGATTACTCCCAAAGGGATGAACCATAAACATTCAAAACACCATCCCCCCGAGATCACACCCTTTGATTTACCAACAGTTTAACGTTTCAATGTTTATTTCTTGTTTCGTGTAGACATTAAATGATTTATGTTACGTCTGAGTAAATAAGTTAACCTTTTAGTTAACGACCAGTTTTAATCAGTAGATATTTGTTTTATTTCACCGTTATATCTCTGCGTGTATTGAAAAGTGGACTTGGAATTGATAGGTACTTCTTATCAAAGACAATTATTCAATGCATTTATATAAAGTATACATTTACCGTCTTACTTATAAACGCTATAGTACCCGGTAATGGAGACGGATTAAAACAAATTTACTTATAAACCGTGACATCTTTATTAGACGTCAAGTTAGGAAAGGTTGAAAGGTTGTTTAACGCTTAACTAACGCGACATACCAAGTATTTCAAAATGGCGGATCTTTCACATAATATGATCCGACGCATATTTGAGATTAACAGAAAACTTTATTACTTAAAACGTTTTTCCTTCTTATTCCTCGTTGCAATTGTATTTAAATTGACTCAACAAGGCACAACCCGTTAACCCGGGGACACGGAAGGAGCATTCTGAAAGAGCTGTGCTCTTTCGGGCCTCGGGGAGGCCAACTATAGGGGCGGTCATCTCCAGGAAGCTTCTTCTGGACTTGAGTCTGCACTGATGCGGCTGTGAGCCATACATTGGATGTCTAGGGTCAGTTTGCTGCTTGCTCCGTTCGACTTCTGCTGCAACACACCGTCTGATCGTAGGGGGGGCAATATCCACAATTGGATAGAGTTCTTTAGTGGGGGTTGGTTTTAGGCAACCAGATATTAATCTGGCTGTTTCATTAATTGCCACATCTACCCTTTTTGCGTGTGATAAGTTGTACCATACTGGTGCAGCATATTCAGCAGCGGAGTAACACAGTGCCAGTGCCGAGGTTCTTAGGACATGGCGTTGGGCTCCCCACTTTGTGCTTGTAAGCTTTCGTATGATGTTATTTCTGGAACATACCTTCTTCTCGACCTCTTCACAATGCCTCCTAAAAGTCAAGGATCGGTCCAGACGAACACCCAAATATTTTGGTGCGTCATTGTGTTCCAGTTCCTGACCCTGCCACCATACTCTTAGCTTTCTTTCCTATTTCTGAGGTGGAAGGCACAGATTTGAGTCTTCGCTGGATTTTGCTTCAGGTGATTATCCTTGTAATATATAGTCAAATCCTGGAGAGTTGTTGACAGACAAATTAACATTGGTATATACCTATACACATATATATCAACACCCCACGTCCCTCACGGGGTTAGCAGAGAGAACAGAACGCTACATTTTCTATCTGGACACATATTCCTCGCCTCGTCAACATTCATTATTTCATTCCTGTCAGCTTTGTATATTTTCTTGGTCGGGGGTTTTTCATGCAAGAAATTTAACACATTGGATTTTTTGCCCACTTGGGAAGAATGAAGAAATAAATATAATTACGTCAATCAAAAAATAATATTATTTTAAGTTTCGAATGTTTTTTGAATTTATTGAGTTAATGCATTTTGAAGATCTATGAGGTACATAGTGTATTATCTCTCTTATAAAATACATTTCCTCTATAGATGAGAGATTTTCTTACATCCCCGGTATAGTAATATTCCACCATATCACTTTCCCATCTCTTGTTGCATCGTGTAAAATAGCTAACTATTATTTCTACGGCAGATTCATAAATAATCACATGATATCCAACATAATACATACCTACATTGTGTATAGTGATATTATTACTAGAGATGTGCAAGATATCCATATTATCAGTATCCGCGGATATCCGAGAGGGAAATACATAATGTTTTTGACTCCGATACTTTTTTAGTAGTCCGAAACTTTGGCTTCGGATTTAACTACCTTCGGCAAAAAAAAATCATTTATTTTTTATCCGTTTTATTTCTTTTTTATTTTGGATATCCAACAGTACAGTTGAATATAATAACATAGTATGAGATTAATAACAATGGAAAAAACAGTAAATGATAGACTACGGTACATAATAACAGGACATCATATCAAGTGATTTTTAAAATTTTACATACAATTTTTAACAAATGAGAAAAAATACAAAATAATACCTAGAACATTCAAGGAACAGTATAAAGAAGATTATATGTATTCTAGAATCATAACATGGAAATCTTACTTACTTAAGGATTAACGAAAAAGGTGTTGCAACCATTACAGTGACACATACATAGGTATATGTATATACTAGAGAGTGGAATTTTGAGTTACGTTATCAGTTAAAAGTTGGCGCTTTATCGCAATTTTGAACGAGAGTAGAGATTGAGTATGAAAAAGTCAATGTTGTTGAGCAGGTTGTTAAAATTGGAGGTGGCCCGGTTAGTAAAAAAGTTTTTCATAAGATTAGTTTTACAGTGACCAAGTTTAGATTAGTTTTAAGATTAGTTTACAGTGACCAAGTAGTTTTACTTTTGACCAAGTCCAAAGGTTTGGCCAATGCTGAAGTGTCTACCAATCGCTAAAGAAAGAATAACTTGGCTATTTTTTAAACATATCGTATCTCTTTGTTTTCTATTTCTTGTATGAAAACTTGAATCAAATACCTAAGTAGGTACCTGATGGGTATAAATACTTGAATTGAGTAAAAAAGAATAATATGTAGGAATATCGTTCATTTCATATAGGTAATATTAGCGAAATCCGGCAACTTCGTATTGCTTGTACAATTAAAATTGTCCCTTCAGTTCCTTCCGTCTCTGGCATCCCTTTAGATCCTTCAATACCTCCCGTCCCTTCAGTGTCTCAAGTTCTTTTAGTACCCTCCGTCCCTTCAGTGCCTCCTAACTCCCTTCAGTTCCTACCTAACAATAGAAGACTTCCCGGAACACCTGCAAAGAGATGGAAAGACAGTAAGTTGCTCTCAGAATAGTCCACCTTCATACGTCAAATGACCATACTCGATGAAGAAGAAGAACTAAAACCACAAAAAATAATTTCAGAATTTTGTCAGATAATTTGTTTTTCAATATTTCTTGTTAGTATGATTCTATTTTCAACTTATTTTCATACACCATTGCAAAAATGATCAATATTAGGTACTGGGTACCTGCCTACCCCGAAGTTCTATATTCGAATTTCGATTCATAACAAATTTTGAATGTAAAGTTGTCCACCTTCATAGGCCAAATGACCTAATTCTCGATGAAAAAGAAAAAGTTGCTTTATTTTTCCGACATTTTTATAGTTGAGACGAATCCAATAAATAAAAGAACGTTCCAACTGGTTCATCCAAACAAAACTATTTTTATGTTACATTATTGAATATCTATAGACGTTTTTACAGGTACATCCTTAAGGACTAGGAATTTTATTTAACGCAATTTCAGCGTTTTCATCTTTTTGTTATCCTAATGTGACTTAATGTACCAATCGTCAGCATTCTTATTTCTCCTTTTGTCAAAAATATAAAAATAATAAACCTAAGACGTGAATATTGATATGTCAATCGAATATTTTATAAGTTGCATTTACGCAAACATTGGATTATCCCTGTCGAGAGTCAATGATATTTTTGACAATTTTTCAATATCTCAACAGAGATGAAGTTGGTAATATTATAGAAGAAACAGGAACTCAAGCCACCTGCAGAGCTTATGACCTACCATCGGCTAGTTTAGGTGATCACAATATGCGCTTGCGCAACGTTTACCAATTGTGCCTTCTTATTAGTTCCCTTAAGAATGCAATGTTTTAAAGTTATATTTTTATTTATTTATTTATTTATAATAAACATGACATTTTACATAAAGAGGTTTGACAACAATAATAAAGGTATATAAAAAAGAATTAAATACCTACTATATATATTTAAGACAGAGACAATGGAAAGGTACACATACACATCCAGACCATTGTCACTCTCTTGCGCTTTGCTGTCAATTAGAGATTTTGCTCTCCAATATGCTAGGGATAATACCTGTGTTATATTGGGTGCATATATATTTCAACAATAGGGTACATATGTACAATTCTTTTGAAAATAACTCATATCTACTATCGCCATCTATGAAATAACGAGGAAACCTTTTTTTGTAATGCCGAATATTGAGAGGTTGTTTTTTTGTATAAACAATGAAAGCAACACTGAAAACCCATCTCAGAACAGGTTTTCCTAGTGAGAATGGAACGATTAAATTATTGTTATTGTTATTAAAATATTTACTATAGCGGGTGGTGGTGAATGTAGCGACAATTTGAATAATTAAAAAATATATTCCACTGATGCTGTTAAACATTTCTCAAATCCGAGATTATCTTCTGGAATTCATGTCAAATTCATGTCAAATACCTCGGACTAGAGATGGATTTGTACTGTCCGATATGATGTTAACATTCCTTGCTCACTGCACATACATATACAGACTATCTGACTAGATATTAAGTAAGTAGGTACATACATATTATAGTTACTATGATCGATCGTTGACGATGTTGTCAATTGAAAATTCGAGCAGTTGACCCTATATTAGACAGACTGTGATAAATTAAATCCCAGAAGTGTTTGAATTCCATCTACTTGGATATAACCGCATGTAGGTCTTTATTATTTTCTTCGAGAGAACAACTGATAATATGTCATATTCTGTCCTATTCGTTTCAGAGTACGAAAACGTCTACATATAACCTACGGGGGACCGTGGATAAAAGGATTTTATCCGCGCGGTG